>JANIVW010000015.1:0-188970 GCA_030555995.1 Isabelozyma heimii
AAAAAAAAAAAAAAAAAAAAAAAAAAAAAAAAAAAAAAAAAAAAAAAAAAAAAAAAAAAAAAAAAAAAAAATAAAAAAAAAAAAAAAAAAAAAAAAAAAAGATTCCTACATAAGAAAAAAAAAATTCACCTTAGTCCGGGATAAATTGAGAGCCAAACAACTAAAAATTACGATGCTTAAGAACACTCTTAAGCCATTTAACTGAGACGTAGATCACTCCCCTGCATTGAAGTAAGTAACGATCAGCTGACTCATTTTTTTTTTTCTTGGGAAATTGTGGAAGATAAACGGAAACCAAAAAGAAAAAAAAAAGTGTTGAAACTAATTTTAGAACTTGAACAAAAAAAAAAAAAAAAGATAAAAAAAAATACCAAAAATACGTATCTAGGAAGCAATCCCAAATAATGTCTTCGAGATGAGGGACAATTAGGTAATTTTATTTGGTAATTTTGTTCTTATTTTTCAATGTTCATAACTCTCATCTTCATCTGAACGGAAGTGATTCCATATCAGTCTCCAAGCTGATTTTAATCAGCATGTCTCTTGTCTATTGCAAATATATTTTTTCTTCGCTCATGCAGCTATGACAGGATTTTGTCTTTTTCCGCCCTGAAAATAAAGTTCTCGTACAGCATCTAGTCAACAGACTTCAAGAGAATTAAGCCACCAATAGCCGGCGTCTTATCGTGTCTATTTCATTAGCGTTCTTCTAGTTTCGCCAGTTATCTGATTTTGAGCCCTAGCTAAAATAACATGGTACCGGTAGAACTCTCTTCAGGACACGACAAAAAAAGGTACTGTGGCACGGGTGTAGTTTCAGGG
Source organism: Isabelozyma heimii (assembly GCA_030555995.1). Taxonomy (NCBI): domain Eukaryota; kingdom Fungi; phylum Ascomycota; class Pichiomycetes; order Serinales; family Metschnikowiaceae; genus Isabelozyma; species Isabelozyma heimii. The sequence continues at coordinate 823 of JANIVW010000015.1, forward strand.
TCTGAGATCAAAGTGAATCAAGAAGCCAGAAGACAACATTTCGGCCAAATTATCGAGGAAGGTAAGGATGTGAGTAATTCGGTTTGGGAGACGAATTGGAGCACCTTTTGTATGGGCAGGTGGGTGGAATTCCTATAATACTGTCATGTATTGTGAAAGTATATCTCTATTTAGTACGGAAAATGGTATCGATCTCCTGTTTGGAGAATAACACCAGATTGGCCACCAGCTTGTCGTTGTTTACTAACAACTTTCCTGGTCCAGTTAACCGGAAGTATATTGGTTTACGCTTTGCTATGGAGACCAAGATATTCAACCGAATGAACTGGACTAATGCCCTCCAATAGTTGCCTATAGCCAAAAAGTATGGTTGTAATCCCAGTTGTTTAAGAGCCGAATGATAGTTTCTCTGGAGAGTCCTTTTGGCGTCTTGCAACCATTGATTAACAGTAATGTTCACAACGGCAGGTATGTAGTCAAAAGGCTTCTTCAAGAGCTGAAATATCCTTGGAATTGATCGTGGAATGAGCTCAGTGTATATCGTCTTGTTTTTGAGTATCTGAGGGAGAAATTCATTGATTGTGGAGGCAATAACTGTGTTTGGATTTATGATTATACTCTCGTTATTTGCTAATGTTATATCAAAGAGTTGATTACTTCCATTCACTACAATAACTCCTTTACCTTTTGTTTTGACCGATGATAACTTGTCAAATGTAGAGGTTGGAACCAATTCGAGATTGAGTCCAGTCCATGCTATCAAGCTCTGTTCATTCAAAATCGTCCATTCTTCTCCTTTTTCTTCCACGTTTATTATGGAATAGTTCTCAATTTGCTTCTTATTATTTATCGTCCCATTCACAAGTAATGATACCAGAGCTTCGGTGAAGAGCTGTTGGTATTTGGCACTTCCACTTAACGATTTGGGTTCACTCTTAATTGCCGTCAAGTCTCCATTGATCGCCACAATACTCCCATTCCTGATGTTCAAACTCGACGACTTAGGTAGACTTATGCTCAATAGATTACTAGGCTCTCCAATAGCTTTGAACTTAGGCAATTCAATAAATGGTCCTCGACCAGTACCACTGGGTAGATTTTCATTGGACAATTCATTTATTACAGGTATTGGAACCGAGGACTTTCCAAATATCTTCCTGAGTATCCCAATTGACCGAAATTGGTATCTATACGGGTTTACTGCCATGTTACTATCTGCTGCTGTAGTTCGTTTGCTTCAATTTTTCATTTTTTTTCAAACGCGAACTAAAAATCCCACCGCACTACAAAATATATATGAAAACCAGTCGATTTCCGAACTATAAAAAAGATAACTTATAATTCTACAAATCCACCCAACCATTCGTTAGTTTCCAAAATTTCCTTGAGATATTCGTCACTTACTAATGATTTGTCAACTTCATTAGCAATTTTCATGGCATTAATAAACAATGACCATAATTCAAATCCTTGTTTCAAATCGCTGGCGAATTGATTGGCCTTAATACTGTTGATTCCGTTCACATTAATATTGAATGTACTATTGTTGATTTGGAACACCGAATTTAATAAGTGGTCCTGAGTGGATGAGATGATTTTCGCCTTGGTGTATTTTTCGCCCTTTTGCTCTCCGTGTTTCTTCAATTTAACCGCATATTCAAAATAAATTTCAGCAATAACTCCTAGTAAAGTACTATTCACATCTTTATAAAATGGAAGTTGCTCAATTAACTTATACCAATCAGTTTTCTTACTGTAGTTGACTTTAATATTGTTTTTCTCTTGACGAGCAATAAAATCAATCAATGAAACCTCTAAAGTATTGATTAAATTAATTTGAATGAATTTAATATGACTTCTAAAGTGTAATAATGCTCGAGAAATCGGACCTTGGTAATTGATAGGATGAATGTTGAATTTATGAATTGAGAAAATTCGTGAAATCAAAGAAATTTTGTTAAGTTCATCATTATCAACGCCGATGTCGGCCAAACTAACAGAATGGCTCGATAAAGATGGATTGGAGTCTTTGAAATATTTCGATACACTAGGGAATGATGGCGCAGTCTGATTCAACTTAATTGAATTACTTTTAACCAAAAGCAATATCAAAATAATTTCTTGAATATAAGAATCATTCAACCTATTTTCATTTTCTGTCACGAACTTCTTGAGAATCAACCCAAATTTGGTTAGTTCATCAGTTTTATTATCAATTATCTCAAATAAGTATAAGGTCCGTAAGAAAATGGTTGACAAGATATCTTCTTTTGCCGTTATCACCTTTCCTTCAAATTCTTCCTTATTGGGTTTAAATGAGGTTTTCAAATGAATGAAAAATTTGGCAATGTTGAATTCTTCACTGGCCTTATCGCTATAATGATACAAGTGATTAACCTGTTGGTAAATTGGTGGACTGAGTCTATTGTTTAACTCAATTATTTCATCCTTAAACCAATAGTCTACCCTTACCTTTTTCACTTGATAATATCTTGCAAGTAACTGAGTAATCAAATTGAATTGACTGTCAGCTAATTTATAATAGAAACTCGAAGAAATTAATTTTTTATAGCCATCACTCAATCCACTTTCAAACGGTGGCCTAATATTCAATTTTCCTTGCGTGATGGCTCCCAAAATATCAAGTGGAACTATTCCAATAGATTGATAAAGATACAATTCTGGTGGTAATCTTTGGGAAATGATTTCATGTAAATCATTAGGAATTCTTATGATGTCTTCCGTATCTTCTGTGTCGATCGAATTATCATTGTCATTATTATCGGGTTGCTTCTTTGGTTGGCGTTGGAATTGTTGTGTTTCCCTGAATTTTTTGAATTCTTCATCATTCAAAACATCAACTTTATTAACAATCCCCAATTTGGCCATTTCCACTGAATACAATTGTGCCTCTCCATCAATGTTTAAGACGGGAATAAATTTAATAGCAGATAATCCTTTTAAGTATAATTCGATCAATTTTGGGTCGTTCAAACTTACGATGTAGCCAAACAAATCACCCATGTTATTACCGTTGAAGTTGTTATATTGATAAATGATATCCAATCCTAATTTGAAATAACTCAATTGGGGATAAGGTTGGATTGGATTTGGTTTGGGTAATGGAGGGAAGTTAGGGAAAGTAATTGGTTGGACGTTACATCCGACCATTATACTCAAGTCCATGAATTGTCTTTCTGTCAAGCTCAATTCATGTAAAATTTTGGCCTTATCAACAAAACGGAAATCCTTAGATTGAAATTCCATTCCCAAGATAAATTTATCAATGTGAGTTAACAATAAATCTGTACATCCGTAAATGGAGTCGATCAAATTGTTTTGATATAAATACGATAATTGGAATGAGGAATCATAGGGACTAACCATATAATCAATTTTATTGTCAATGAATTGCCTGATTAAATCGTTGATCATGGGACTTATTGGTAGTGGATCCGTGAATAATCGAAATGATTCATTATTCAGATTATTATATCCTCCACTATACAAATTATTCTTGGTGTTTATTTTATTCCAGGTATTCTCCAAATGGTGTTCTTGAGGAGATAATTCATTGGTTTTATAATCATGGGTCTGTAACTGAATTTTTAATCCAGGTATAATAAAAATTGGTCTAATGTTAAATTCCTTAAACACTTGTAAATCGCTTTGGATATAATCCTTTAATGAACTTGGGATGCCTCCAATTCCTGCTAAAAACTGTTCTTTCTTGAATGTATAAATTCTACTCAAGTAATGTTCAACATCAATCCCCACTGTGGCATTCTGGAGAACCTCGATTGAACTCGTGTTGACAAGTTTCCGTTCGAACAAGTACGATTCTAGTGACTTTATTGGCATGATTGTATGTCTGCTTGGTTTCGCTCCCTCAATTGATGGCTCGTATCCTTAAACTCTTGTCTATTTGTAGTTCTGTTGACTTGATCGTAAGCTGGTCGTAGTGTTGTGATGTTCAAGCTATTTTCAGTTTGGCTCTGGCTCTCGATAATTCCGGTACACGACCTGACGTTTCCTTTCTCGGCCTTGCAGGTTGAGACGCAGTTTTACTAGTTTAGGAAATGATTTAGGTGCACGGATGTCTTCTGTATTTTTGCATTCATTTTTGTATACTTTTTAGCAACAGCTAAGTGAGCCATGAAGTAAGGAAGAATAAGGATATTAGTATTCAAGTCTCAATGGATAATTTTTTTCTATTGGTAAAGGCTCGTATTATATGAAATTATAGTCGAAAAAACACCAAGGACAATGTATTCAATGCTTATTTTTAATAAGTACATGATGTGTTTCATAATTCAAAAGTTCTCTAATTAACTCATTGGTTGAAATATTCGAACTAAATAAGCACTGTTGCTCCACCAAATCAGACCCAAAAGTGGTGGTTATCCTATTCCTTTTTCATTTTTCCTATTTATTTTAGTGGTTATAGGCTTAAAGTGGTACTATGGAAATATTTCTGCATTTATTTACATATCTGAGAGTGAGAAATTTCTGCTTTATTAGCCTGAATGACTAATAAATACGTTACAAGTTCTGGTTTTTAGGGGAGGAATTGTCTTTTTACGTAGAACCGTTTTTAAGGAGTAAACCATGAACGTAAGTACCCAGGTCATGAATTGCTTTGCCCCACATTGATCCCATGAATTTTAAGTTATTCATCACCAAATAGATTATTTAAAGCACCATTCTCAGTGAATGGATCGTTCATAAGATCATTTGGTATATTCTTCTTTTTCCGTGCAATCGATGCCGCTTCCAATTGTTTCTTACGGTCTTTGATTTCCGAATCCGTATTTTCTTGACCAGGAATATTTTCCTTTGATATTCTGATCAATTCAAGTAAAGCAAATCGTTGATTTTTCAAAGATTTCGAAGTGACAAGTAGGCTTTCAAAGTTACTCACATGTTGTGTAGTAATATTAGGTAAATATTGCATTAATACTCTTGCAGGATAATCATTCTTCGATCTCAAATTACAATACAACGTTGTTAATGCAATTGCTGCCTCTGAATGAGTTTCCACGAAGTATTCATCCGTCAACACATGAAGAAGTGACTTAATCAAGTTGTCACATAAGTATTTATCTACCTCATCATCTTTCAATAAGATTTCTCCCAAGATATTTCTCACCACCAAAATGGTATTAAACGAGCATTTTGTGTCTTTGAAAGATATTATGTGACAACAAATTTGTAAAAAAGGGGCCATAACTTCCTTGTTTTCAATAATTAGACGCTTGCAGGCAAATTGAGTATCTGAGACATTCTTGGCATTTAATTGGCTTACAACATCCATCAATAATCTTACAACTGTAGCAGTTAGTTGTCTTAACATATGCTCTTCCATCATCTCTTCTGATAATGTTTCATCATCTTCATTTCCTTGTAGTTGTAATCCACTCACACAAACTTTATCCCACTTACTAACTATTAGCTTATCAATATCAAGGAAGACTTTGGGTAACAATTCGGCCATAAAAACATCGACAAACTTGACTGGGCAATTTCTCACCACACTTCTCAAACAGCTATTGATCATATGTTTCCAACTATGCAATGTAATTCCCGTGGTATCACCAGCAACAGATTTCCAAATCATAGAAGCTATACCAGGAATTTCATACAAAGTATCTTCTAATTGTGATAATGAACCAATGGTTAGAAAAGCATATTCTCTTGTATAACGGATCAAATGACCGACAGAATCGGCAAAATCTCTTAATGTCAAGGCGGCCTTGACATTTTCCTCAATAAATGTTTCCTTCGATTGAATCGACACTCCTTGTTGCCAGAATCTTTCCATGCAACTGTACCTAACGAATGATTGTACCGCATCTGGTAAATCTTTCCAATTGTTAGGATTATGATAGGCTTGAATTTGACTTAATAGTTGTAAGATATGAGGAATAATAGGCTGCACCCTTGGTTTCCATAATTTAAGTAAGTTCAGGTACTCCGAGGAATCATGATTTAATTTCTCGATACTGTACTGAATGAAAATTCTTGTGGCTCTGATCGGGAAAATGGATGACCAATGATCTTTTAACTTATTCTTTAAGTCTTTTCCTTCATCATCCATTTTTGCTTCGAGTAAATTCGTGGTTGCAGTTATCCCGCGACTTTGAAAGTATGATGCTATTTCCACGATTCCCATTCGTTCCATGAACCAATGTAAGTCCATTAAACCCTTTTCTGTTTCAGGAGCAGACCACGCCTGTAGTTCCGGATCAACAATGGAAGCAAATAAATCATCCTTATCATCAATTGAAGATCTTGATGCAATAACCAACAAAAAAGATTTGAAGGCAACGTTCTCGTGATCGCTAACTTTATTGGAAGATAATATATTGGCAACCACATTCTCCAAGTCTTTGAAAATCTTCTTCAATGATTCAGGCATTATGTACGCCAATCTGTTTAATTCAGTACCACAACTTGTTCTCAAGTCACGAATTAACTCCTTTTCTTCATCAGTAATATTGGGTGGGTACTCAAAAGTGGCAGTGGTTAGGATTTTTTCCAAAACTTTGAACATTAATGGACTCACATCCTTCAAAAGGGGAGCAAATTGAACTAACGTTTGAACTTGCTTCCTAATCAATAGTGGACTAGCTAAGTTCATGGCCAATAGCCTTTCTCCTAAGCTTTCTACCAACTTATTCAACCGATCATTGATGACGTCAAAATCATCTCCATGGTACCAAATTCTCCATCTAGAGATTCCTCGGATACTGTTTTCAATTATATTGAATTGTGCATTACCATAGTTCAATGCATCTGACTTTTCATCCAACTTATAGTCGTTGATGCAGCTATTCCCCAACGGAGAGCTGAAGAAGGTTTGAAGTCTATTTTCAAGCCACATGAGACCTCCCTCTGGCTTTTTACAAATTGTGATTCTAACAATATCCTCATTGAATTTCTTGTAGTTTGACAAAAATGAGTTAGAATCAGGGGTAGAATCGAAATCAACATCTAAGAATTTTTTTGATATATTTTCATCATCAATAGTAGAATAGTTGATGGTTCTATTGGCAGCTATTCCTAATAAATCAAGTAATATTTTTTGAATTGGAGCTCGGGAACTTAATTCATCAAATCTTAAGATAGTAACCCACATTTGCAAGGATAGACCAGATATTATTAAGCTTGGGTGATTGGTGGTTGTCAAGACCAAATTGAGGTAAGTCTCCACATCTGCTTTATCCCAAGAAATTTTGTTTTTGGAAGCTAATGAAACATTTAGATATTCACTTAAGGAGACAATCATCTCCACTGTTTTCTTCAATAAAGAGTACACTTGTTCATCTACATCATCAGGGTTAATTTCCAAAGACTGATAGAATTGTGATAGCTTAGTGATTCCTTCTGTGGTGTAAATACTACCAATAAAGAATTCAAAGTCATCTTCATTGGAATAATTTCTGGTGAACAAAATATGGAGACAGTCAACTGCAAGGGTTTTCAACTTAACATCGGGGATTGTCAATATATTAATTAAGGTGGACAAAATATTTTCGCTTCTCAAGGTGGACGGTTGAACCCAATGTAAACAAGTCTTGAAAGTTGATAAGATTTTGGGGACAAATACTTGACAAGCAAAGGATTTAAAATCATTATTTGACAAAATCTCAATCAAAAACTTACTCCAACATATGAACCAACCATTAGTTGAATATTTACAAAGGGATAAACTAGGGTTAGGTTCATACAATTGGTTCAAGACTTCATCGGACGTAATGATTAACACGCTCAATTGGTTCAAAATAGCTGTTCTTTTGGAAGCAATAGGATCATCTAATAAGTAGATATCTTCGAATAGAGTTCGGAGAATGATTAAAGATAATTCTCTACATGTGGAGTTGGAATCCCATAAATTCCATAGATCAGAATCCATCGATGCCCAGCCATTGGCAATATCTTGTTCAGAGACTTTTGAATTATTCTTAGTATCATTTGCTGTTGAAGAAGACAAGCTATTATCGTTAGTTGATTTTGCATTGGAAGTTTGACTGGAATTGTTGGTGTCGTTGGGTATGCTGTTGTTTAAGGTAGACTGGGAGCTAGAATCTTCAGAGAACGCTTTGATTAAGAAGCTCCCCCAGACTCTTTTCGTTATGGATACCCAAAGGAATGCCAATTTTTCTTTTAGATAGTGAGGATCGTCTTCTTGGACTTTGTTACACAATTCAACGATCCATTTTCGGATGGTGGAGGATTTATTAGTATCAAAAGTATGGAATTTTTTATTGATCGAGTTTTGTAATAGTGACAATCCGAAATGTCTGACAATGAAATTTTTTTGGTTGTTCTCTGGCAATGCTAATTGGTAACCCCAGAAGGGAGATTCGTCATTGGATTTGACTGATTCCAAAAATATCTGTGCCTCCCGTCTTTGGAAATTAGTCGATGTAGGTTCATAGACCACCGCTAATGCACTTGTTATTTGGTTCACGCCATTACTGTCCATGATCAGTTATGGATTTTCTATAAGGAGGGGGTCTAGGGAAATGGCTTTATCTGGTGACAACACGTGAACAATCAGGAATGAAATATCTATAACAAAAAGGAAATGAAACAAAAGAAAAAAAAGAAACCTCCACAAATAATTCACTTTGAAACAAGTTAAATTGAATGGCAAGTAACAAGCACTAGTTATTCTATCACCAATATCGTTGATTAACTTAGTTGATAAACAGCAATTGAATACAAAAAAAAAAATAGTTATCAACTACACAACAAACTCCGGTTAGAAAAAATGATGGATTTGTTAAATATAACCTGAGGTGAAGTAAATTCCGCGCTGGAGTGCAACCACCCAAAAAAAAGCAGAAGGGAAATCATGGGCATTTTTCCGTCTCAAGCTTTCCTGGCTGTGCGTGTTATCAACGGTGTCCAGAGTAGATAGGAGACATAATGTATATGATCAGAAAAGCGAGTGCCGTACAGATTGGTGACAGATAATGAAATTTGTAGTTAACACCAACCTCATATCTTAAGGAAATGAGATATCTACTAAGGCAGAGACTCCAATGATGAACGTCATTATGACCGAAGAAGGGGAAGGTTCTATACAATTTGCTTATGTTCTACATTGTATGTACGACTTTGGTTACTATACCATGTACTTTGTGTTTGCCGTCTCATTGAACAGTTACTGTAATGACTGGAGATAATGCCTCAACCGTATATGCCGCCCTTTTTGAAGAATGGCTCCTTGTTTCATAGACTTTGATAATTGCTACATTTGAGATAGATGAAGCATCTATGCAGGTTTTAATATATACTAATAGAAGTAAAGATGCCTAAAGATAGAACTTTCTCTTATCACGTTCCATGTCAGGACTATGTTCCCATTCAACCTCCTCCTTGATACCTCTCTGCAAACGACGTAATTTTAACGTAAACTGCGGACCAAGCTCTTGCAATCCTACTCTCTCTTCATTCTTGAACAAGTAGCGATGTCTTCTGAAAAATATATAATCCCTTTGATTATGCAAAGTTATAACTTGTCTTCCCTGGACTTCGGGACGTTTGGGGAAAATGGACTGGAATAGTCTTCCCACGGTTTTACCCAATCTAGTGTTGAAGTTATTAAGAATTAACTCCGGGATATGGTCGGTAGCCCTACCGTGGCCCTTGATTTCAGAAGTTCCCCGTAGAGATGTCACTGAAAAATAGTAAGTTGGTCCTTCGGGTAAATGAATGAATGTGATCCCGTTGACCTTTTTCTTATCTTCATTTATCACAACCAAGTCAGTATATTCTCGATTGTTACAGAACTTGGCCATTTCTCTCATGTTATACCCTGGTTTTCTTTTAATAAATGTAACATTGGGTAAAAAATCCATCATTATATCTGCAAATTCATATGCTACCTTTCTTGCTTTTTCACTTGTAGTTAATAAGATTTTAGGTTCCTGATCTAAATTATTGAAAAACTCATTAAACTCATCTTCTCCTTCAAGATCCTCCGCTATCGTTTCGTCATAAACTCGTTTGCTGTCGATGGTTTCGGGTACATTATTCTTTAATCTTTCCTCCTTTAACTCAGGATTTGATCTTTCTTCCTTGGCCCTGTCAGCTCTCAATTTATGACGGGTCAGAGATCTTTCATGCTTTATGTCAGCATAAAGCTTTTGTCTCCTGTGCTTATTCTTGATCCCTTTGAGCACCATGCTCGTTTTCTCAGTCCCTTCTGTACTCATGGTTGTGTTGAAGATGAAAAACTCATAGAATGCAAAGACTCGAAAGTCATCTCATCTCATATTTTTTTGGGGGGAAAAGGAAATTACACACCCGTACATCACAAAATACAAGATTATCTCAAAACCCGCGATGGCCAGGCCAACAAACGGACAGTGGAGTATGTCTAAGATAAAGCCATTGGTGAAGCAATGGGCTGATCGGATCAAAAGCAAGACGTGGACGTTTCATGACAACTACTCGGTGGGGAGTGCTACCAATTTAACGTATCTTCTCGAATCTATCTTCCCCACTAACCAACCGGACCTCCAGTATTTGCGACCTGGGTACCATTTTTTGTATAATAACCAACCAAATACTCTGCTAGGTACCGATTGGTACGATGATTACCAAGCTCCTCGAGATGATAGTTTAAATGCACTTTATAAAAGAAGATTATGGGTTGGAGGCCAGATTGATTTCCATACGGCACCGAAGTTATCTAGTGCTATGGTGTGTGAGGAATCAATTACTTCGGTGAAAAGCTTATTCGACTCTACATTTGTTACTATAAGGCGTGAGCTCAACACTTACGAAGGTTCCCCTATTCTTCAAGAATCCCGAACTTTAGCATATACGAACCAATTATACAGTCCCAGCACTCAATTGTTCACGTTGCTGCATCCCGAAAATTGGTACATCGTGCCTTTCACATTGACGTATCAGGATGTAGCTAAGTTTTGTGCCTTGACGTACAATCTTCATAAGATTCACATTGACCCCAATTATTGTCAGACTCAAGAAAATTTACCCAACGTGCTCGTTCCGGGACCCTTCATGGTGACTAGTGCATTGAACGTATTTCAATATTTTTCCCCCCGTCGAAGAATTACGTCAATCAAATACAAGAACATTGAGCCCTGTTTTGTGAATTCGTCATTACAATTGATTGTTCAACAGCACGGATCCTCCGAGGAAAAGTGCTCCGTTCTGCTTATCAGTGTCGAAACCAAAAAAAAATTCATGGATGCCACTATCAGCTGTGTTCCAGAAACAACCTGAAATGACGAGCATATAAAATAATTTTAAAACCGTTGAGCCGAATAGTATTCCGACTCAAAAAAGGACATACTTCCGGTGGTTTTTTCTCTGCACTCTGCTGCCTTTTCTTCTTACATCCGGTCATCTGCCGAGAGCACAGATTTCCGGTAACATACTTTTGACATAGGGGCGTGGCTACCAACATGCAGGTTTGTAAGTCGAAGATCATTTTTTAAATTGATACCACGATTGTACGGCATCAAATTTACCAGATGGTGATGGTTGCTTGTATAAATAGTCATCGGATATCATGGAAGATTGAAAATTGCAAGTCCCCAATCATTAACAATGAAGTTTGCTGTTCTTCTCTCGCTTGCAACTAGTATATTGGCTTCACCTATCAAATTGGATTGTGTTTTCAGCACCGAAACTTATCCGGTTCAATCATGTGATCTTTCCAACTTACCATACAGTTGTAGTGCAAACCCTCCTAGTGGACAACAATGTTGTTACGAGAACTACGGTTACATCATGCAAACCCAGTTCTGGGACTACAATGCTGATTACTTGAAGCAAGCTACTTCTGGAGATGCCGATGCGATTGCAAACTTATCTATGACTATCAAGACAAGTGATAGCACTGCTGCTTCTAAGACATTTACTATCCATGGATTGTGGAATGATTTGTGTGATGGTTCTTACAAGCAATACTGTGATCCTGACTTAGAACTCGATGAAAACCAGGATATGAAGGCTCTTATTGCTGATACTTTCAACAAGCCGGATTTATATCAAACCATGAACACTTATTGGCTTAATAGTGGAGCTTCTAGTTTCGATGGTTCTAACTATAGTTTCTGGATCCATGAGTATAACAAGCACGGTACTTGTTATAATACTCTTGAACCATCATGTTTCACCGGGGACTATCAAACTCATGAAAATGCTGTTTACTTCTACCAAAAAGTTGTCGAGGTTTGGGAACCATTGACTACTTATCAATTCTTAGCCAATGCTGGTATCACTCCAAGTGTGAAGCAGCAATATGCTCTTAGTGACGTTCAACAGGCCTTGAAGTCCAAATTCGGTAAGGAAGTTTACATTGGCTGTGAAGACGGTGCCATCAATGAAATCTGGTACTATCACTATCTTAAAGGAAACGTGTTAACCGGTGATTTGAAACCAACCGATGCTCTCACTCAGACCAAATGTCCTGATCAAGTGTGGTACATCCCTAAATAAAAGTATTTTTTTTCTGTATTTAATAAAAGTTTCTACAACTGCACTTTTGTTCATACGAAAACATCATATTCGTGAAATCTCGGCTATTTAATCAGAGATACCGATAACACCACAAGCGGGTCTACCACCAGCGTTACCGGTTTTTTTGGAGTCGGCATGGCCACCTTTACCTAAGTCATCGGTACCGGAGTGGACAACGACAGTTCTTCCCAAAATCGAGTTGGCTCCAATCAATTTGACCATAAGGTCTTGTTTGGTACCTTTGGCGACACCAGAGGCATCAGTGGTGACGTTACCTAAGTCACCAACGTGTCTTTCATCGTCTTCTGGGGCACCATGGGTTTTACCGAATGGGTTGAAATGAGGACCGGCAGAAGTACAACCATTGGTGTTGTCACCGAATTGATGAACGTGGAATCCTCTCAAGGCATTGGCATCATTACCAGTGATTTCCCAGGTGATGGTAGTTGGTTCACTTTCGGCAGTTTGTTCGAAATGAACAACACCAGATACTTTTTCATCACCTCTTAATACAGCAACTTTTTTTTTTTGTAGTTAGTAATTGAAACATATGAGCAATTAATTGATCAATTCGGGTAAACTGGAAATATGAGCAAGATTCCTTTACCGAAAGCATCAATCAATCTAAATGACTGCAAATTCACATACCAGCTTTGACCATATTTGCAATTATTTGAAAATTGAGTTAAACGATAATAAATTGATGGATTTATCAATTGACAAAGAATTTTCCAATTGAATAAAAGAAAGTGACGAATTGCTCAATTTATGTAAGTTGTGAAATCACAAAAGAATCGAGACCCCCCCGGAGTGTACTCTACAAAAAAAAAAAAAAAGATGGAGAGAAACCCCCACCTCTCTAGCAAGTATTAAGCCGGCACTCAGGCCATTGCTTGCCGTAAAGCATGGCGTTTCGTCAATTGGCCGATGGGAACCAAAAGCACTTCATGGCGAGAAAACTTCTCCTTCGATGGGGGCAACATGGGACTGGAGCGCAATCATGGGCAATGGGTAGCAAGTGAGGCCGTTATCGGAACGAGGCCGCATGTATGGATTAGTCAGACATGAACGGGGATTAGGAGTGTGTAAGAACTGAGTTGGGCTTGTGTGGCACGTGATAGCCCATTACCTCCGTGCACCAGATGAACCTGGAATTTCACGCGGTGAGGCCAGGAAAAAAAAAAATCTGGGGACGGGCGCCATTTATACTTGTTCTCCAGTACCCTGTAGGTTAAGTCCATCGTACACAGACTTTGCTGTAGTCCGGACCTCTTCTGTGGAGACATCCACAGAGACAATGACCGAGTTGCGGGTCAAAAACTCGTAGAGTTGCTTTCTACTCATCTCGTCAACCGGATGCTGATCCTTCGTTCCCTTCTTCGCCTTCTTCTTCTTCTTTGGTACTCTCTCTGGTAGCTGGGGTAGGTTACCCATGGAGTAGATCCCGTAGGCCATCAGCACCACCACAAGCGACGAGAAGAGGAAGAAGCCCTGTCGTTTGATCTTGTTAATAAACCTGTCTAATTTAGTATACATTTAGCTCCACCACAGTAAAGAAACCGTAACCACAGCTGCTCTCTTGCCATTAGCTTTAAATCAAGTCTCTTCCCTCTGGGTGTACGGATCTTTCCTTAGACATGTACGGGTTTTGCCGTGCCTGCCTGTGGCTGGCTTCCAAAAAGTCATTCCTTTGCCACTTTCAGTTGCCCCTTCATATATAAGCTACTATCGCACAAAAAAAAAAGCTAAATCCATCTTTTCTTTCCTCCAACAATTCGCTATTTATCTCCACTAATGTCAGACCTCAAATCATACATCGTCACCCTCAAAGAATCCGTCAGTGAAGCTGACGTCTCCTCCTTCAAGCAAAAAATCTCTGACTTGGGTGGCTCTATCTACAATGAATTCCTGTTAATCAAGGGTTTCGCCATCAAATTGCCTGCTGTTCACACCGAATCAATCAAGGACCACGATCACGTGGCTACCATTGAAGAAGACAAGGAAGTCAGGATTCAAAACTAGACTCTATATAGATGCATGGCTTATATATAAATGTATCCATTATCTTACTGAAGACCATAGAGGTTGAATCAACCAGTTGATGTAGCTTATCGTGACCCGAATGCGGGCTTATCCCTGACCATTGTGCAGGACAAAATAATTACCCTGCCGTTTTGGGAATTGCCTAGGCCTTCAGACAGTGGGGTGCGTGGTGTCACGAAATGCCATGTATAAAAGACTATTAAATGCTCTGCACTTTCATTGCTTCTCAATCCTTTTTTTAACTAACCGGTATCAATTGACAAAACCAATTAAATGTCATTTGAAACCAATGCAACAACCCTGGGGTACGGGGGTACTTCGGACTATAACCCATCGTCTTACCCCAGCATTAGTCTCCAACCCAACTTCAAACCCGTAGATAGTCTTTTTGAACAAAGACTCCGTCAATTCACTGATGGTGGAGGCCAGTACCACGATTTGAACTTACCCAAGTTTTATGACATTGAAAGAATCGATACCAATACCGAATACTTGAATATCAAGGTGTGGAAAGTTCCTGACGACCCGAAAACAGGCAAGACTCAGCGTCCTTTATTCAAGGATATCAATTGGGATGAAATTACGTGGGAAGATGCTAATAAAGGCTACTCCTTTGGCCCTTCGTGGAAGACTTTCTGGTTTAAAGTCGAATGGGAGATCCCTAAACACTGGTTAACCTCTGAGCCAGAGGAGATCGACTTCCACTGGGATTCAAACTCAGAAGCGTTCATCTACGACCATAAGGGTTTTCCTTTACAAGCCTTCACTGGTGGAGGTGAAAGAGTTTTGTATAAATTACCTCAAAAGTACTGGAAGACCGGTATCCAATTATTCTACGTGGAAATGGCTTGTAATGGAATGTTCGGCCTAGGCGACGGTGGATCTCCCGACCCTAACCGTTACTTCCGCTTGGACAAATGTGACTTGGTTTTACCTAACGTTGAGGCCAGAAAGCTCTTCTGGGATTTCTGGATCATTGGTGATGCTGCAAGAGAATTGGGAGGTTCCAGCAATTGGCAGAAATTCCAGGCTGCGGCGGTTGCAAATGATATCATGAATGCTTTTGATCCTAGAGACGTCAATTCCATCGCGAAAGGTAGAGAATTAGCAAAGAAGATCTTGGGTGATGAAGTCGATTCGGAAGATGTCTTCCACACTAATCCTTACAACCGAATCGACGTGTATGGTGTAGGTAATTGTCACATTGATACTGCCTGGTTATGGCCATTTGCTGAGACTAAACGTAAAATTGTTAGATCCTGGACCACTCAAATCAAAATTGCCGATACCTATCCTGAGTATGTTTTTGTTGCTTCTCAAATGCAACAATTCAAATGGTTGAAAATGTACCATCCAGAAATCTTAAAGTTGGTGAAGGAGAAATTCACAACCAATCAATTCTTACCAGTTGGTGGTTCATGGGTGGAAAATGATACAAATTTGCCCAATGGTGAATCGTTAATTAGACAATTCTTATTAGGTCAAAGATATCAATTCAATGAATTCGGTATCAAGGCAACTACTTTCTGGTTGCCAGATACTTTTGGATATTCTTCTCAGATCCCTCAGATTTGCCAAATTGTTGGTATTGACAGGTTCTTAACTCAAAAGTTGTCTTGGAACAATATCAACCAATTCCCATTGTCTACTTTCAATTGGGTTGGTCTTGATGGTTCGCAGGTGTTGGTCCATATGCCTCCGGCCAATACTTATACTGCTGGAGCCCATTTTGGGGATGTGGTTAGATCACAAGTTCAACATAAAAACTTAAGAGATGTTCCTACTGGCTTGCTTCTTTATGGTATTGGTGACGGTGGTGGTGGACCTACTGAGGAGATGATTGAGAAGTTAAGAAGATGTCGTGGTCTTGCTAATACTATTGGGGGTATTCCCACGGTTCAATTGGCATCCACTGTGGATGATTTTTATGAAGATGTGTTGGCAAAATCCAAGAATGGTACAACTTTACCCTCCTGGTGTGGTGAAATTTATTTGGAGTTCCATAGAGGTACTTACACCACTCAAGCAGATATCAAGAAGTTTATGAGATTTGGTGAAGTTAAACTTCATGATTTAGAATGGATTGCAGCTTTGACCTCAGTTACTTCAACCGAATATAAGTATCCTAATAAGGACTTGCAAGCATTATGGGAAGATCTTTGTTTATGTCAATTCCATGATGTGTTGCCAGGAAGTTGTATAGGGGAAGTTTATTATGAGGAAGCCAAACCAATGTTACGGAAACTCTTGAACAAAGCTGATGCTTTGATTAATGATGCTTTGAGTTATTTGAGTGACTCGAAATCAAGTCTGTTGTCATTTGTGAACACATTACCTTGGTCAAGAAATGAACTTTTGAATGTTAAAAAAGATGCTGCTTTATACAAGGTAATTCAGGATTCGAAATCCATTGCAACTGTGAAATCTGCCGATACTGAGGATGTATTAGTGTCAATCAATACTGCCACTGGTGGATTCGTGGCCGAAGATAGTATTAAATATCCAGCATCAGTTAAAGAGACTGGAGATGGTTTCGTTTTATCAAACGAATTGATCAGGGCCACCATTTCACCCACTGGTATTATCACTTCGTTGTATGACTTAGTCAATAACCGTGAAATTATCGATAATAGGGTTTCTAAACAGACCAATAGTAAGATTGTTGGAGGTAATCAATTCTTGTTGTTTGATGATGAACCATTGAATTTCCCTGCATGGGATACCGAATTGTACTCGTTGGATAAATTCGAATTCTTAAATAATGGAGAGGCTTCAATTTTAGTGAACAATAAGTTGGAATCTTCTATCGTTGTTAAGCATCAAATTTCCAGTGAAAGTTCAATAGAAACCACTATTTCGATCCAAGGTTTAACTGAAGACAGTAAAGATGTGGTTCAGAACAATTATATCAAATTCAAATGCCATGTTGAATGGCATGAAACTTACAAATTCTTGAAGGTTCAATTCCCCACCACGGTTCATACTGCACCATTTGCTTCTTATGAAACTCAGTTTGGTGTTACTACCAGACCAACACACTACAATACTAGTTGGGATATTGCAAAATTTGAGGTGTGTCACCACAAATTTTTGGACTTGAGTGAGTACAACTACGGGGTTTCAGTTATCAATGACTCCAAATATGGAGCATCAATTCATGGTAATTTGATCAGATTATCGTTGTTGAGATCTCCAAAGGCACCCGATGAGAAGGCCGATATGGGAACTCATGATTTCGAATATGCCCTTTACCCTCACAAAGGCAGCTTGGGAGTTGATACCGTCAAGTTGGCTCATAACTTCAATTACAAGATCGACAAATATTACTTGAAGAGTAAGAAATCGACAAAATCAGTTTTGGAAGCTATAGAACTCGAGGGAGATAAGAGTTTAATTTTATCTCACATAAAGAGGGGAGAGGATGATGAAGATGTCAACTTTAGTTATGAAAACTTGCCTATCAAACACAAAGGCCAAAAATCAATCGTGGTGAGAGTTTACGAATCATTGGGAGGCTCTTCTACAGGGGTATTGAAATTTGACCCTAAAATTCTCAAGATTGACAAAATCTTTAAGACCAATGCCATTGAAGAAGAAGAAGAAGAATTGAAGTTGGTGGACGGAGGTCTCAAGATCAGTTTGAGAGGATTTGAAATCTCTACGTATAAAATTGTTTTGGCCTGAGCGGAATCATCCTCCTCTGCTGGTTCAAGAGGAGATTGATGTTACTTCCGCATGGTTACCCCTCTATAAATGTTTATGTTTTTTTCAGCTCGTTATATGGCAAAATACAGAAAAAGTACTTGCAATCATAGGTGTAGACCCTTTGTGCAACGACTATTTGGGATAGCTGTTAGCCCGATTGGTAAAATTACTCATAAATATCAACATTATTGCATAACGTCATAATAATAACAAAGTCCGTCAATTTCAGGTGGCAAGGGAAGAAAGCAAAGCAACGATTTTGAGACATACAAAATGTACGAACTCTCATCTACAGTATATTTCGTCTCTAGCCATAATAAGTTACGGCAAATATAGCCAGAGATTGAATATATGCGATCCCCCTCCTCCTCCGCACATTTTCGCCGCAAAACGCCAAAACGCGTATCGGCATATACGTGCAGGAAAATAATAATAATAAATAAAACATTCTCAAAAAATTTTTCAATGTCCAAAATAATTGAAAAAGCCGACTGATTTAGTTTGGAGAAAAAGAAAAGAGCCACTCGAATAGGGAATTTTCGCCTGTGAAAAAAAGTTTTAAGGCCCCAACCTTAATCTGAGTCCGAATCTCCTCCATCGGGACTTACTAATCTCGGAAATAAAAGAAAGAAAAGAAGATGAGCCATATTTTGTAGGAAGTTCTCACTTCTCTAGCTTGGGCAGTATCAGTTGGCCAATCTCCTATTTTATTTGGTGGAGTATCCGCAAGTATATCTGCAGCGATGTTTCGATTCGCCAATCAATCTAGTTCACGATTTTTATTTTTGGGGAGCGTCTCGCTAATTTTGAAGCACTGGAAGGGACATAAAAAATTTATTCACAACCGGAAGAAGCGCAGCCTTGCTGGAGGCAGCCTTGCTGAAGGCACCCTTGTGTTTTGCATATAGATCCTGCATAATAATTGAGAGGTTGTGAACTATGGGGTGAACACTAAGCCATAGACTCCTTCAGGCATAGTGGAACGGGTTTGGAATCTAAATATAGCAATAATATCTACATCCTACAATTATACAGCTAGAAATTTTCAAACTGAAAGCTGGTTAAGTTATAGACTATATAGCAAAAAAAAAAAAATAAAGAGAAAAAATACATTAACGACTGCGAATCAATGTGCATGGGGAGACACCGAGCGATACAGAAAATATTGCACTCGAATTAATTGGCTCTTCTTCAACCTTAAAGCTTTTCTTCCTCTCCAAACCATAAAATTAAGTGATTATTTGCTGCGGGTTTCAACTTGATTGTTGTCCCAACATTGCTTGCCTTTAACATAATAGCAGGTACAAAGCTCACAAGTCCGTTTATTATCATCATGCCTATTTTAGCTTATTGCCTGATTGGAATAGGGTAATTATAGAAAATGTCATTTTTTATGTCATTGCCCCCCAAGAAATAAAAAAAAAAAAAATAATGACAAAAAAGAAACGATTCTGAGTTGAATTCGTAACCACCAATATGTTATTTTCTATGGTACAAGCATTATTTTTTGGAAAATTTTAATCGTAGACACTGACAAGGCAACAAAATTCTCGTAAGGTACAATCTAATTTTTTATATTTAAACTCGAATTATCCACTTCAGTTTTACCAAGTTCTTTTTTAGTCTTTTATTCTTTATTCTATAATCAATTCACTCGCTTATCAACAATGAAATTCGCCACTTTAGGATTCTTCTCCCTTGCTGCCACCTCTACCTTAGCTGCTGCTATCTACTCCAACGGTACTGAAACCAAGACCGACATCCAAACCACCGTTGTTACCATCACCTCCTGTTCTCATGATGCTTGTCACACCTCTGTTGCTACCACTGGTTTGACTACCGTCACTGAAAATGAAACCGTTTACACCACCTACTGTCCTCTTACCGACGTCACCTCTGCTGCTCCAGTTTCCTCTGTTGCTCCAGTTTCTTCTGCTGCTCCATCCACCGCTACTGAAACTGACATCAAGACCACCGTTGTTACCATCACCTCTTGTCACAACGATGCTTGTCACACCTCTGTTGCTACCACTGGTTTGACTACCATCACTGAAAACGAAACCGTTTACACCACCTACTGTCCTCTCTCTACTGAAGCTGCTACTTCCTCTCCAGCTACTGTTGCTCCAGTTTCTTCTGCTCCAGCTGCTTCTTCTACCCCAAGTACTGTTGCTGCTGAATCTACTGTTGCTGCTGAATCTTCTTCTGCTCCAGCTTCTACCCAAGCTGTTTCTACTTTCTCTGAAGGTTCTGCTAACAAACAAATTGCTTCTGGTTTCGCTTTAGTTGCTGCTGCTTTCTTAGCTTTATAAGCAGCTAAGCTTTCGATCCTTTAAAAAAAAACTTATAGTTTCTTATTTGATGATTTTTCTGTAACAATTTCATGTTGCTTTTTTATTTTCGTGGAGTTTCTGTAAGAATTGTTCTTATTGCATGATTTCATTTTTCAAACTTATTTTTTATCAATACTAATTCAATGTTTGGTTTGGTTCTTCTAAAAACTTCTTTTATATTTACATATCACCGTGGATTTTGGTTTTTCTAATTTTCTAATATAATTTATTACTCATTCAATTATTATTAATGTAGCAGGGTGTGTTTGGAAGCGAAATTTCGCGTTCGGCTGCAACTCTGCAAGCATTGCATTGAGAGCTTATGTGCAGGCAGATGACCTGCCAAAAAATCTTACTCATTCTCAGATGTGATATAGTTAAAATCGATAGTGATTTAGGACATCAAATAGGTCATGGCCGTAATCAATCAGCCAGGAACTCAGATCAAGCTCACCAATGTTTCGTTGGTGAGAATGAAGAAGGGGAGAAAACGGTTTGAAATTGCTTGTTATCAGAATAAAGTCCAAGATTGGAGACTGAAAATTGAAAAAGATTTAGATGAAGTATTACAAATACCTCAAGTATTCACCAATGTTTCTAAGGGACAGGTTGCTAATAATGAAGATCTTTTAACTGCTTTTGGAAAGACAAATCATGATGAAATCATTTTAGAAATATTGGATAAGGGGGAGATTCAGCTAAATGAGAAGGAAAGAACCGCTAATTTACAGCAAAAGAACAATGAATTCTTGACAATAATATCAACTAAATGTATAAATCCAAGATCGAAAAAAAGATACCCACCTTCAATGATTCAAAAGGCATTGAATGAGGTAAAATACCATTTAAACCCCAATAAACCAACTAAACTTCAAGCTTTAGAAGCAATAAGACTATTGACTGAAAAGCAAATTATTCCCATAGCACGGGCCCAAATGAAAGTCAAGGTAATACTTCTTAATAAGGTCAAAAATCAGGTATATGAAGAACATATAAAACCATTACTTGATAAGATTGAAGATGAAAGCGAGAATGCAAAGACCTTCGATGTCACTTCTATAATTGACCCTGTGAATTACAGAGCTATTGTAGATGTTTTACAGGGAGAAAATGCTAAAATTAAAAAGGGAGAAGGAACCATAGAAGTCATTGATATGGCTGCTATAGCAGAAAACTAAATGCATTGGTCAACAAACTAGATGGGCATATCAATGGCCTGCGAAGGTTGACTCGAATCGGCGAGATTTTTTTCATTCACATGTCATATAAATATATAAATGAGGTAACGGATTTGAGCCATATTTATTAGCACTTTAATAATATACGACTTAATCGTCATTTTGTTTGTAGTTAATATTTTTTCGCAATGAAAAATTGAGGCATCCTTCTAAAAAATTTTTTTCAGAGTCCGTTAACAAACCTTTCAACACTATCAAAGATGTCTTCAATTACCTTACCACCAGCAACTAAAGCTGAGCCATTTAAAGCTCACGGAAAGTACTCTGCTCCAACTCGTCGTCCAATCGAACCTGTTGGTCGTTACTTCTTAGCTCATGCTTCAAGAACTTTAAGAGGTCACACTTGGTCTGAATTTGAAAAATTAGAAGCCGAAAAGAACGTCAAGGAAATCGAAGTTAACGAAGACGAAGATTTAGGAGATGAAGAACAAAGTGAAGAGCTTTTGTCTCATGACCCAAGAGAATGGAAATCTGCTGATTTATACGCTGTTTTAGGATTGTCTCACATCAGATGGAGAGCTACTGAAGATCAAATTAGAAGAGCTCATAGAAAACAAGTTTTGAAACATCATCCTGATAAAAAATCTGCTTCTGGAGGATTAGATCAAGATGGTTTCTTCAAAATTATTCAAAAGGCTTTTGAAGTTATGTTAGACCCAACCAAGAAACAACAATATGATTCTGTTGATACCAATGCTGATGTCGTACCACCAGCACCTAAATCTAAGTACGATTTCTTTGAAGCCTGGGGTCCAGTTTTTGAGAGTGAATCCAGATTTTCTAAAAAGCAACCACTTCCAAAATTAGGTAGCTTAGAATCTACCAAAGATGAGGTTGATGAATTCTACACTGTTTGGGGTAAATTTGACTCTTGGAAAACTTTTGAATTTAAAGATGAAGATGTTCCTGATGATACTGCTAACAGAGACCATAAACGTTACATTGAACGTAAGAATATTTCTAATAGAAAGAAATTGAAGCAAGAAGATAACAAGAGAATTATCAACTTGATTGAAAGAGCCCATTCTGAAGATCCAAGAATTAAATTGTTCAAAGAAGCTGCAAAGAAAGAAAAGGAAAAGAAGAAATGGGACAGAGAAGCTGGTTCCAGAAAAGCTGCTGAAGAAGCTGCTGCCAAGAAAGCTGCTGACGAAGCTGCTGCCAAAAAGGCTGCTGAAGAAGCTGCTGCCTCCAAAGCTACTTCCAAGAAATCTAAAGAAGCTGCCAAAGCTGCCAAAAAGAAGAATAAGAGAGCCATCAGATCCTCCGTCAAAGATAATGATTACCTTGGTGCAGCTGATAAGGCTGCTGATATCGATGCTGATATTGACTTGTTGATTGAAAAATTCAGTGACGCTCAATTGAGTGAAGTTGCTGCGGGAGTTAGCGGTTCTGATCACGCTGCCATCAAGGCTGCCATTAACAAGGCTGCTAGTGAATTAGCTGCTCAAGGTAACCTTGACGCTTCTTACTTGAAATTCTTTTCTGCTTAGGAGAAGTAACAGATGTAGATTAATAAAGTTAAGATTTATCAATGATACATAGTTTTCCATTTTATTCAACCTGCGGGGTGTTGCTAATCCCAACCCTCCATGTGTACAAAATCCAGTACGTAGAATCACCTCACCATGTATGAGCAGTAAGCAGTAAGTAGGTGGAATGAGCAGGAAACAACAGCACGCTATTAGCTAGCTTTGAGTTGATTAACAATCACCAAGATTATTCAGTTTTCGCAACAAATCTGTTACATACTAACATTAGGGAAATGACTCTTTGGCCACCAGCCAAATATCTTTAGCAACCAAAATACAATTTCAATTGATTCTTTGCTAAGTTTTTTATCTTTTATACTTATCAATATAGAACAAACTATATTCGCTATACATAATTCCAAAAATACAAGTGATCGACCTATTCATCGTCATCATCAGAAACTTCAATTTTATGCCTTAAAGCATTTCCTTTCAATTGGTAATGCTCTTTTCTCTTCTCCTCGAATCTTCTATGTCTTTCTTCAGCAGTCAATTTTTCTTCCTCTTCCTCTTCCTCTTCCTCTTGGTCTTGTTCACCATCGTCTCTTAAGCTGGGATCTTCAATAATCTCTCCTCCATTGAGTGACTCGTGAGCAAGCTTCGCCTTTTCTGGATTGAATTCTCCTTCGCCTAGCTCGAATGTAGGAATTTCTTCCTCATCATCATCTTTATAGTATTCCCCTTCAGGGTTAAAGCCTCCTTCATAGGGAGTTTTGGGCTCATCGATTTTCATGGTTGAGCACTTTTCTTGTTCTGTCTTATAAAGGTTTATTTCATCCCATTTCAAGTGCTCCTGCTGTGAATCTGGATCATGTTGTTTGGCTTTTTGTTCAGCAATTTGAGCTCTTATTCTATCACCCTTGGATGACTCAGATGCCAATTGAGAATTTAATCGGGTGTTCTTGATTACTTCTTGACGATCTAAGTGATCCTCAATCTCATGTGGTTCAGTAGGAGAGTGCTCTCCCCGGTTTCTTAATATTCCTCTAGGGTGTTCGTTCGGTGACATGGGTGGTAACGATAGAAGAGCAGGGTGTGAATCCATCCCCAGTTTATAATAGCGTCACGTGTGGGTCGTCACCGAGACTCGACCTCCGTACCTCTCATGCTAAGCTAAAAAAAGAACATTTCACCCGTACATTCCTGACGGAACTTTTTCCCAAGAGAAAAAGCCGAGATCCTGACACATACAACGTAAGCAGACTGATTTCCCTTTATCGTTGATTCGGACGCCATTTCTTCCAACATCAATCATCCAGCATCATAATACCTTGAATATACAAGAAGCGGCTGTTCCATAATATTCCATATATTCATTCAGCAAAAAAAAGTGCAAGGGATTGTAACTAATCTACAAATACAGCATAGCATATAATGGGGCAAGTATTCAGTTTTACCAATATCTTTGGTAAGTTATGGGGAATAAATAAGGAAATTCGAATCTTAATTTTGGGATTAGATGGGGCCGGTAAAACCACTATTTTATACCGATTACAGATGGGAGAGGTTGTTACTACTAAGCCTACAATTGGGTTCAATGTCGAAACTTTAAAGTACAAGAACTTAACACTCAACATATGGGATTTAGGAGGGCAAACATCGATCCGACCATATTGGAGATGCTACTATAATAATACTGCTGCGGTTATATTCGTGGTGGATTCCACCGATAAAGATCGTATTGATATTGCATGCAAAGAATTACATATGATGCTCAAAGAAGAAGAGTTACTAGATAGTGCATTATTGATTTTTGCTAATAAGCAAGATCAACCAGGTTCCATGACAGCAGCCGAAGTATCTCAAGCGTTGAACTTGACCGATTTGAAGGATCGAAGTTGGAGTATTGTCGCTTCCAGTGCCATAAAAGGTGAAGGTTTGACTGAAGGGTTGGACTGGTTGATGGATGTTATTAAAGACGAACAACTTTAGTTGATGGTCTCATATTGTATATATTAATCTACGTACTTAGACTCCAAGTGTAGCATGCAATAGAGTTAGACGAAGCCGAAAATTGAAGGACACAGACGAAGTCGGCTCCATTTGGAATCTTTAAACCTATTTCTGGCTTGATTTCGATTCTCGTTCTTTCACTCTTTGTAAAATGGTCTTGATCATCTCGTTACCTATGACATTGGCTTCTTGTACTTTGGAAGTAAAGAAGGCCTGAGTTTCGACAAAATTCTTCTTGTACAAATCGAAATTTCCAAAAGCAATTATGGAGGCCCATTTTCTGGCAGCAATGGTGAATTCTAAATCGTCGGATCTAAAAGCACTATCGTTGATGGCAACTTCAATGCATTCATCCAATAATCCTGGAGTACAGAATAAGTATTCGGTAACCCCCAAGAAGATTCTAAATAGTGGGGTAGAACAAATTATATGATCATAAGGTATTATTCCTAGTTTATACCAACTATCAACAATAGCCAATAACGATAAATGAGAGTTTGGTTGTCTCCCTTCAGGAGGTTCTTTACTCAAACTAAATCTTTCCAACAAGTTGTCATCTAGTAATAAATCATTATGATCGACAGCTTTCATATTTTCAAAAATGTACTTTTTGGCAGTAAATACCCTGTCTCTGAGTTCTTCCTTTTTACCCTGAATCATCAACGTGAATAGGTCGGTGGCCGAATGACTATACTGTAAGATTTGTTCGTGTGCTGAAGGGTTGGTGATTGCTAACCCGGCATATACATGCCACTTATTAGCAAAGATTCTTAAGGTGATATTAATTTTGGCATTTTCAATTCCCCCAATCCATTTGGAGGCTTCCCATGGATATTCATTACTTTCCTTCCATGCCACTCCCATCGAGAGGAATGCTGCGTGAGTGACTGCCTGAGTATCGGCGGTGATTTTATCGTGTTCTTTGGCAGATAAGTACACCACTTTGGAGTTCAAGCAAGATATCAACGACTCGATGAATTCAACGCTCGAATCACTTGCACGATGACGGATAAACACCAATGGTTGGCCTGTGGTGTCAACCTTGGGTCCATGGAGCGAGTGGAGTGATATTATTTCCACGTCATTAGGTAAATACTGTTCAAATGCTTGTACTTCTGGTGCTTTACAGGATGTTTGACCACCAACAATTGCCCCGAATTTCGTAGAAGGGCCGTATAACGATACGATTTTGCCAATGTTTTCAGCCTCTACACTGTATATGATATAATCGGACACTCTTGAAACGTAATGGCCGTTTTTCAACACGGTGAACTTTTCATCTTTGAACTTTTGCACTGTTTCTTCGAATCTGTCTTCCCGATCGCATCCCACAACCTCCCAGCCCGCCTGAGTAAATCGATGGGCGTAGAGATATCCCATATCCCCGAGACCAATTATCCCGATAGTTTTAGTGCTTTGGAGATCTGTCATTAGTTGGATAAAAAGTGGTTTGGTTTCTAGTTTTGGGGTTGGTTATCTTTTTTTTTTTTACGTGTTTACAAAAATTTCCAGATTTATCACATTTTTCAGATAAATTCTCACACTTGTTTATCATTTTTAGACGTTTTTTCTACGATTTTCTCTACATCCTTCGTAGTAACCATATGAAAGCATTCAGTGCCCCTGGGAAGGCCCTCATCGCGGGAGGATATCTCGTACTCGACCCCCAATACAATGCCTACGTAACAGCGCTCTCTTCACGAATGTATGCGGTGGTGGACCTGAAGCTGTCTGGCTCAAAGACACTGACCATCACCATCAGCTCTCCTCAATTCGAGGAGGGAAAATGGTCATATGAGGTCGCTGACAACAAGATCATCGACTCCAGTCGGAAGAATCCGTTCCTAGAATCCACTATCAGTACCATTTTGGCCTACTACCGGCCCTTATCACCGTTCAACATTGAAATCAACATTTACTCGGACCCAGGCTACCATTCTCAAGACAACACCACTGCCAAAGTGTCGAAGAATGGAAAGAAACAATTTCTCTTCCATAAGCAGCCGATTACGGATGTGGCCAAGACCGGACTCGGCAGCTCTGCCGGGTTGGTGACGGTGACCACCACAGCATTGGCATCGCACTTCGATGCAGACTTTGATCTTGACATTAGGGAAACCAAAGAGAAAATCCATAATTTGGCTCAGATCAGCCATTGTTTGGCCCAGAAGAAGATAGGATCCGGGTTTGACGTTGCTGCTGCCGTGTATGGGTCCATAGTGTACCAGAGATTCGACCCCGAAATCATCAATCAGCTCTTCTCGGTCGAGGAGGAATCGGCCTACAGTGACAAACTACGCCAGGCGGTGGATGCACCATGGAAATTTAAGCACGAAAAATGTACCCTTCCTCCACATATCAGGCTTCTTATGGGGGACATCGCCGGAGGCTCAGAGACCCCCAAGCTTGTGTCGAAGATTATGCAATGGAGAAAGACAAAGCCGGAGGAAAGTGCAGATACCTACGCCAAACTCAACAGTGCCAACGATAACTTCATCAAGGTCATCACCGAATTGCATTCTGTCTACGCCCAAGACCGGGAAAAGTATAGTGATGACTTGCAACGCACCGCCGACGTGGAGAGGGGCATTTTCGGTCCGCTTGTAGCCGCAATGGACCGAATCCGCACTCAACTTCAGCAGCTTACGGCCCAGTCAGGGGCGGACGTGGAGCCACCATCTCAGACCGCACTTCTAGACAGCTGTCGTACGGTGGACGGTGTGCTTGGTGGGGTGGTGCCCGGAGCTGGAGGATATGATGCCATCAGTTTGCTCGTGAGCGAAGCCTCCATACCCCAGATTATAGAATCCACCGGCAGCGACGGTCGATTTCTGGCCGTCACTTGGCTCAAAC
The DNA here is from genome assembly GCA_030555995.1 of Isabelozyma heimii. Classification (NCBI taxonomy): domain Eukaryota; kingdom Fungi; phylum Ascomycota; class Pichiomycetes; order Serinales; family Metschnikowiaceae; genus Isabelozyma; species Isabelozyma heimii. The sequence continues at coordinate 28,987 of JANIVW010000015.1, forward strand.
TTCATGAAGAGGCTGATGGAGTGGTGGAACAGGATCCTCGTGACCTCAGCTTCTGATGGGATAATTCTGGTCCGATCAGCGTTGCAATAACCATGGTGGTAGCTGAGGGTCATTTATGCGGCAATGACGAATTTTTTTTTTTTCAGCCGTGATGGTAAAATCTCCATATATAAAATTTGTAATTTCCTTGCCGACTTCGTAATACAACCACCTTCATTTCAGCATGTCCCATATCGACCGAATCGGATCGATGTCGTCGCTCCGACCTCCTAGTCCCAGTCGAGGTCGGAAGATGTCGCCCGACACCGAGGATTCCACCCACTTCTTCCAATTCGCCAGCATTAACAACCCCAACTATATTCGCATGCCAGATAATGACGCTGCGTCATCGTTATCGCTTCCTGGGTCGGCGTACTCGGGGCTTGACGAGGACGATGTTGGTGGTGATATAGGCAGTTACCTGGACCCCGATATCAGATACAAGCGAGCATCGCGGATATTCTTCTTGGTGTCGTTTGTTTCGGCGGTGTTGATCTTGGTGTTGGAATCGTATATGTATGCGGTGATTAATCTTCATAAGCAACAGTTCAATTCCCAGCAACGATACACGGAAATCTCGATTTTCCTCTCGTTATTCATTTTCGCCGCCGTGTACCAGATCATATTAACCATCATTGGCCTTCGAACCAAGAACATGTTGTTGCTCATGATGCTATGTGGGTTCTACGCGTGTATGTTGGTGTACACGGGAATCCAGTTCAATGAATTGAAAATGTTCATTTCCGTGTCACTCCCTCCCGGCTGGCGCAATGCCACCAAGGGAACCAACATTGCCGTGATTGGTGTCATTGCCATGACGTTGATTGTACAGATCTTCATGATCTTCTTTGTTCTCCGCAAAAACGTCAAATGGTTCCGCTACAAGAAGATCGGTGGGGACTTCACGATAAAGAAACTATACACAGTATTCCAGATCCACCGGAGTCTCTTGATCTTTGACTTCTTCTTTTTCCTTGGGTTCACCATTCAATTCATTGTGATTATGATCGACAAAAAGTCATCCGTGGAGTTCATTCTCACCGTCTGCGTGCTTCCTCTTTCCATAATCATTCTTATCGCCAGTGATTACGCTGCTACGCGAGAACTCGTCCAGTTGACTGCAATCACCATCACCTTCTTCCTTTTAGGCTGTGTCTACGTGCTATTTAAAACCATCCGACTCTACACCAAGTATACTTCGGCCTACAGCATGGCGGTGACTCCAGGAGGCTACTTCCCGGGCCGCAAATCGCTTCTCACGTTTGCAATCATCACCCTTGTGCTCTTGCTCACTACCGTGGCCATTGAGGTGTGGCTGATGCTTCACTACCACCGTGGGCTTCTCCCCATGGTCAACACCTACTACAAGTGGCTTCCCTTGCACGGGGAACCGCCCATCGACTACAATACCGAGAACATCAGTATGGCCACCATTGGATGCGAAAGCGAAAAACCCCTGCATCTGGTGACAAGACCGGCGCCGGCCCAAACCAGAACCACTGCCTCCGACTCGCTTCTCATCGACTAGGTATCAGCCCACGCCAGGCCTGCAAAGGCCCAATACAATGAGCCCAGCTCAGGCCGGCAAAGGCCCGATACAATGTCCCAGCACACACCCAGCACACGCCCAGCCCCAGCCTGACGTCATCTCATCTCATCGTTCCGGACTATTCATCCCCATGCTTTGTCTCACCACAAAATGGTGTGGGATCTCAATTATGTGGGGATTCCTCCCCGAAAAATAGGGGATGCAGTGAAAAATGATCCAATAAAGAACTCTGAGAGAAAGGTCCCCCAGTATATAAGCTGGTGTGGGTACCCCTTGAATTAGTTTCCCTTCATTTCTTGTCTGTAGTTTATTTTTCTTCTTAAATGTCTATTACACTCGGTAGGTACCTTTTCGAGAGATTGAACCAATTGCTGGTCAACACGATATTTGGAGTCCCTGGGGACTTCAACTTGTCTCTTTTGGACAAGATCTACGAAGTAGACGGTATGAGATGGGCCGGTAACGCCAACGAATTGAACGCAGCCTACGCCGCCGACGGCTACTCACGGGTCAAGCGCTTGAGCTGTCTCGTCACCACCTTCGGGGTAGGTGAGTTATCGGCCGTCAATGGTGTGGCCGGCGCCTACGCAGAACATGTGGGGATGTTGAACGTGGTGGGAATTCCTTCCATCAGCTCCCAGGCAAAGCACTTGTTATTGCATCATACTTTAGGTAACGGTGATTTCACCGTCTTCCATCGTATGGCGTCCAACATTTCCAAGACGTCGGTGCTTATTTCTGATGTCCACAGCGCTCCCGCTGAAATCGACCGCTGTATCAGAGAAGCATACGTCCACCAGCGGCCGGTATACGTAGGGTTGCCCACCAACTTGGTCGACGTCACGGTCCCGGCATCGCTCTTGTCGACGCCCATTGACCTCTCGTTGGAGCCAAATGACCCCGACACCGAGGATGAGGCCGTGGCCTTGATTTTGTCATTGATTTCGCTGGCGAAAAACCCCATCATCTTGGTCGATGCCTGTGCCTCCCGCCATGACTGTAAGAGCGAGACCCGTCAATTGGTCGAAGTCACCCAATTCCCGGTGTACACCACCCCAATGGGTAAAGGAACCATTGACGAAGGTGGAATCTCCGGTGAGGTCGACGACGACCCAGCGTTGGCCGTGAAGATTGCCAAATCATTGGCTCAAAGCCGCCATTCGGTGGCATCGCGGTTCGGAGGAGTGTACGTGGGTTCGTTGTCTGAGCCCTCCGTCAAGGAAGCCGTCGAAAGCGCTGACCTCATTCTTTCCATCGGGGGTTTACTCTCTGATTTCAACACCGGGTCGTTCTCCTACTCCTACAAGACGAAAAACATCGTCGAACTTCACTCGGACCATACTAAGGTCAGACAGGCGATCTTCGAAGGAGTTAAGATGAAACAAACCCTCAACCGGTTGATCTCGGAGTATAGCAAGACAAACTCGGCGTATGTAGCTCAACCAGTGTCCAAAGTCAAGCTAATTAATACTCCGGCACCGCCCCATACCCCTATCAGTCAGAACTGGCTTTGGACTCGGGTGTCGTCGTGGTTCCAGGAGGGAGACATTATTATCACCGAGACAGGCACCTCGGCGTTCGGAATTGTTCAATCGAGATTCCCCAATAACGTCATAGGTATCTCCCAGGTGTTATGGGGGTCTATCGGATTCACCGTCGGCGCTACCTTGGGGGCAGTGATGGCAGCCCAGGAAATTGATCCTAAAAAGAGAGTCATTTTGTTCATCGGAGATGGTTCCTTGCAATTAACTGTGCAGGAGATCTCAACAATGTGTCGGTGGAACACAACCCCTTACTTGTTTGTATTGAACAATGATGGATACACCATTGAACGGTTGATTCATGGTGAAAATGCTTCATACAACGATATCCAACCTTGGAACAACTTGGACTTATTACCTCTTTTCAATGCGAAAGACTACGAAACCATCAGAATTTCTACCGTGGGAGAGGCAAATGAATTGTTCACAAACAAGAAATTCGCCAAAAACGAGAAGATCCGGTTAATCGAAGTGATGTTACCGAGAATGGATGCTAGTGCCAACTTAGTTAAGCAAGCTGAATTTAGTGCACAGACTAACGCCGAGAGCTAGGTTTTTGTTTTTCTCATTATTTGCAGCCGTCACTAGCCGCACCAGAGAAAAACGAAGAAAAATCTACCACCAGAAGCTATCTCATTTCTTTTTTTTTTACTACTTAATACTCCGTATTTCCTTCTTTTTTTTCTTGTCTTTTCCTGATCTCTATTCTCTTCATATAGTCAATAACAAAAATGGCTTCGAACCCTCCTGGCGCTTGTTGTGTTGCTTTTAATTTCCACGAAGGTCAATCCCAAGGAACTCATAAAGAAATTTGCGGATTGGACACTTACCAAGTTGGTACTGAACACGGTAATGATAAGGTCCTTGTGCTTGTCACCGACATTTACGGCCATAAATTCAACAATGCAATGTTAGTTGCAGATGCTTTGGCCAAAAAAGGTAAATATCAAGTTTTGATCCCTGATATTTTGAAAGGAGATCCAATTGACCGTGATCTTCATGAGTGGATTAAGGATCATACTCCGGCTGAAACCCAGCAAATTGTCGACAAGTTTTTATCGGCATTGAAAAAAGAATGGTCTCCTAAGTTCATTGGCGCTATTGGTTATTGCTTCGGGGCCAAATTCGTTATTAATCAACTTGCTAAGGGAGGTGTCATTGATGTTGGAGCTGTGGCTCATCCTTCATTTGTTGACATCGAAGAAGTCAAGGCTATTACGAAACCAATTATCATCTCTGCTGCTGAAGTAGATCCAATTTTCCCCGCAGAATTGAGATTCCAAACCGAACAGGAATTGGCTAAATTGGATGGAGTCAGATACCAAGTTGATTTGTTCTCAGGTGTTTCTCATGGATATGCCGTAAGAGGTGATGTCAGTGTTCCAGCAGTTAAATATGCCAAGGAAAAGACTCTTAATGATCAATTGGTTTGGTTTGACCAATTTTCATAAACTATACAAGTTGACTACAAACAACTTGAATATACAAATAGAGTAAAATATACGATTAACTAGAGACTATATACGAAGTCCTCATCGACACAAGTGTATCACGCAGTAGTGTAACATTATCAATTATAGTATGATTGTTGGTACTATAATCTACAAGTAGTACATTGATCATCCTTTATCTTTGGCGGCTCACTGCGCAATTATTTTTTCTGTCGACCCTTGTCGGAATGTGGCTGTCAAATTCCGAACTCTCAATGTTCTAAAGTTCCCGTCACTTACAAAATTTCTCACTTCTTCCTCCACCACTAATCATGCCGGAAAAAATGAAGTCGGAGCTTCCGATCCATGTTGTCCCCAGACAGCAAAAGAAAAGGAGGTATTTGACCTACATTCTATATGCTATCATGTTAGTTGATATTTTGAGAGCTGTACCGAGGGTTTACAACTACATTACATCAACTGTGTTTGAAACGTCTGTCGACCCGATTGACGATCCGCATAACCCTGACTCGTTATGTCCACTTGTCGAGAAGTTTGACCCGACCGCATACTTGTATTCAAAAGATACCTTGGACACGATCTTACATGATGCTCACTTCAGGAACCAATCGGTAGCAAAGTTGCTAGATTCCGTCAAAATCCCTACCCAAGTTTATGACGACTTTGTTAACCCCAATCAAGCCGATTCTTTGGAAGAATTATATAAATTGGAACCCCGGTGGAAACCATTCGAGGAATTCCATTCTTTCTTGCAATCCACTTTCCCATTGGTGCACAAACATGTGAAATTAGAGAAGGTTAATAAACTCGCCTTGGTTTATACCTGGGAGGGTTCGAACTCCACCTTGAAACCAATTATGTTGACTGCACACTACGATGTGGTCCCTGTTCAACCTGAAACTGTGGATCAATGGACTTTCCCCCCTTTCGAAGGAGGGATTGATGGTAAGAAATTGTACGGAAGAGGAGTCTCTGACTGTAAGAATCTATTAATTGGTTTGTTAGAAACAGCAGAATTATTGTTGTCTGAAGGGAAATTTAAACCCCAAAGAACCATTATATTTGCTTTTGGTTACGATGAAGAGGCTGCTGGTACTGGTGCTGATGAAATCTCAAAGCATATTATTGATAAATATGGCCCTGATTCATTATACCAGATCATCGACGAAGGTAACGAGGGCTTCGAAGAAATAGAAGGTACCAAGTTTATTTTACCCGCCACGGGTGAAAAGGGTCATGTCGACTCGGAAATTTCCTTGTTCACTCCAGGTGGACATTCCTCCATCCCGCCTGAGCATACTTCTATCGGTTTACTTTCCAAGTTAATATCTTTAATTGAAGATGCAACGTTCGATAGCGTCTTAACCAATGTTAATCCGGTTTTAAATCAATTGCAGTGTCTAGCTGAACACTCCCCTTCAATTGATAAATCTTTGAAGAGAGATATCTTAAGGTCTCATTTGGATGTTGCTGCCAACAAAAGAATCATTGACCATTTGTCGAAGGATCTCGAGTCAAAATACCTTATCACCACCTCCCAAGCAGTAGACATAATTCAGGGAGGTGTCAAGTCTAATGCTCTTCCAGAACATGTTTCGGTCTTAATCAACCACCGTATTGCGGTGGAAGAATCTGTAGAACTGGTGGGTAACAAAGTTTTACTTCAGATCAAAGAATTCGCTAAAAAGTATGACTTAGGACTTATCTTTGAAGGCAAAGAAATTTCCAAACCTACAAAGAAAGGCCACTTCGTATATAACTTAGGCTCTCCATTAGAGCCAGCTCCTGTCACACCCACCAATGACAAGATCTGGAACACTTTTGGGGGCTCGTTGAGGTACTTGTATGAAGAATTGATTTTCCCTGGTGTAAACGATACCTACATATTTGCTCCTTTTATCTCGACTGGGAACACCGACACTAAATCTTATTGGGATTTGACTAGAAACATATTCAGATACCAACCAAGTCTTCCTAATGAATCAAGTAACATCCATTCTATCGATGAAAATACTCTTGTCGACGGTCACTTGAGTATTGTTGCGTTCTACTACTATTATTTACAAGTAGTAGACCAATTTTCAGATGATCCTCTTACAACTTAGGCAGCTTTGTATTCAATAAAAGTCTACTCTTGCTCTCTCCGGTAATCTTTTTGCACTGGGTGCAAATGGAACCATTTGTTCCGCGCACGACAAGCATCACAACTTTGATTTTTTTTTGCAAGGCTAAAATGCTGTCAAGCTTCAAGTCCCCCAAGAAGCTAAAATGCCTACCGAATTAGAAGAGTTGGTGTCATTTTTACATTCACCGCAACCAGCAGTCGTACTGATTGCATTGGATAATTTGGTTGGGTACTCTCAGGGTATTCACCAACCAGTTTTCAGTTATGATAATTACGAAGCCATTAAAGACTTGAAAAAATTGTCTCAAGACAAGGGAAAAACTACTGTTAGTCAGTCAGTGACTATTTTAGCCAACTTATGTGACGATATCACCATGAGAGAGTTGATCGTCAAAGATAAAGAATATTTAAAGTATTTGGTTACAGCCATTATAAGTCCTACCAATCTTAATGCTGATTTAATGTGCATATTATTAACAAACTTAGCCAAAAATGATGCTATAAATGCCTTATTTGACTTTGAGATCGAACATAAAACAGAAGAACTGAAAAAAGTGTTCAAATCCAACAAAGCGTTGGATTGTCTTATGGACTGTTTTGTTAAAGGGGCTGATAGAACCTTAAATAAGTATGCTAATTATGATTATTTGTCTTATTTCTTCGCTGACATCTCTCGATTCCAAAAGGGAAGAGACTACTTCATTACTGAACAAGAGTATGATCATGTGATGCCAATTTCCAAGTTATTGGTATTCACTGAATATTATGATTCCAAGATCAGAAGAGAGGGTGTGGCATCTACTATTAAAAACTCATTGTTCGACGTTAAGTCCCACCCAGAATTAATTAATAACGAAAAAATCAACTTATTACCATACATTTTGTTACCAATCGCTGGTCCCGAAGATATCGACGAAGATGATATGTTCAACTTACCAGATGAACTACAATTATTACCTTCTGATAAAAAGAGAGATCCGGTTGATTCGATTATTAGTATCCATCTTGAATCGTTGTTATTGTTGTGCAGCTCCAGAGAAATAAGAGAACTCCTAAGAGAAAAATCAGTATACCCATTGATTAGAGAATTGCATAAAGCCACCGAATCAGAAGAGGTTGGCGAATTGTCAGAAAGATTGGTTCAATTATTAATGAGAGATGAAGCCCCAATAGAAGAAGTTGAAGGTGACAACATGGATGAAGATAGCGATGAAGAAATTGTTGAGGTGTTATAGACTAGACTTATAGGCTAGACTTGTGGATAATAAATTATTCATTTGTAAGTTTTATATACATAGTTGTAGTTCTTTTTTTTTTTATTAATTATCCTCTTTTAGCACAAGCTTACCATCCATTAATTTTAGGGTTTGTTTCACAATGCTGATAATTCTTTGTTTGTTGTCCTTGTGAGCGCTGATTCTATTTCTCAAGTGAGTCAAAAGCTCTTTAGTAGTCAATGGGTTGTTCTTCACTATTCCCAATACTTCATTGACACTCACCAATTCATTATTGACTCCAGTAGAGTTCAAATCCATATTCGAAGCCCTTTCTGGACTACCCGGCGTGATTGGCGATGGTGAAGGTGATATACTTGATCTTTCCTTTTCCAATTTGACCAGGGGAGCAGTACCCGGTTCGATCTTGATCTTCTTCTTAGGCGAAACGTCCACTTGAGATATTTGCCTTTTATGGCTATTTGGATTCCATTGCCCTTTGGGGAACCCTTCTAAGAAAAGCACAGGAGCTTTAATCAAGACAAATCCATCACCGAGGTTGGAAGCTATAAATGATCGTACTTTCACGGCATTTGCATCTGGTTTGGATAACTCGTCAGTATCTTCCTTCTTGACGGTGATTTCTTCATCTTCACTTTCATTACCACTTTCCAAATCAGACTGAGACACGTACGGAACATTATTTTCGTCGTTATCATCACTATCGTACACACCACCTTCGGTTTTGTTAAGAACTTTTCTTAATTTTTTCCCTTCTTTATCGACTTTTCTTGATTTTTCAGTTTCGAACAAATCATTGATATCATCGTCATCATCTACGTCAGCATCAGATTGGCCGTCAAAATGAGAAGCTTTAAGCATTTCTCGTTTGATTTTTTTCTCCGACAACTTATTCTCTTCTTCATCTCCATCCATGATGGGAGCTTCTTCATCATCAGCAAACTCTTCATCGAAATCAATATCATCATGATCCGAGTCTCGTTCGTTGGAATTCGAGCCTCCCATCACCGTTTTCAACTTCCTACTACGAGAGCTAGCTGGCGCCACAGGAGCAGAACCATTGCCATTGACATGTCTATATCTCATATCGGGTGCAGCACCTTCACCGGTCGACCCTTCCTGCATATGTTTCATAAGCCATCTTGGAGCGGAGGCATTTTTCTCCATTTTGGCCTCTGCTTCTTCTAAGGTCAAAGTGGCATATTTGTTCCTTGGGGTGAATTTATAAACCTTTTCGGCAGGAACCATTTTGAAGCCATCTTTATCGAATACAAATAAAACATGTTGAGTATCAGAAGACCCGGCTTCATAATTTCCTACATACACATTCTTACCATTATAGTCTTCTAACACCCATGGATAGTATTCTTCATATCGTAACTTTCTTTTTGCTTCATCCATTAGATTAATTTGTTTGGTCTTCCGTTTGAAAATGTGCTTCTTTGTTTTTCTGGCTCCACCATCTGGGGCTACTTGTGACATATCCATTTGACCTCGGTGCCGTCTTATATCGTCGTCTGTCCCCTCTTCTCCCATTCCTTCATCTCCCTCTGTTGGAAGCTCAACTGTATTCCCTCCTTCCTCTCTATTTTGTTTTCTGAGTTCTTGTTCACGTTTCCGTCTATCGATTTCCTCTCTGGTGAGTTGAAATTGAATATTTCGTGGATCTTTTCTATGCATTCTCACTGGTTTGGTGAAGCTCTTTACAATATCCACATCTTGTTTTGTATGAAACTTCAAAATATGATATCGAACATCGTCTAATTCCTTCTGAGAACAACATTTCAATGCTATGTCTTGCCATCCTTTATCTTTGGAATTATTTACCGCTTTTCCTGCTCCATTGCTGTTGGGGTTGGCCACGGAGCTCGATCCTTTACCGCTACTAGACTCAGCATCCAACGAATAAACCCCATCATTAGGTTCTAATTTTACAGAAACTTCCTTCTTAACTGGCAGTTGGCTCATGTTCCCACACTAGATGTCGACTTGTTGCCTAAAGGATGATCTTAAAGATGAAGAAGTAAGCTTTCTTGAGGATTAGTTAGTCTCTTTTTCTTCTGTTAAAGAAATCCAAGAAAATTAAACACCCGTACACCTAAATTTTCACCTGTACACCGGATGGATATTAAGTTCTTAACCCTAGACTCTAAATACTTACCAGGACCTACCGGATCAGTTCATCGGAGTTATTCAGTTCTGCCAAAAAGATAAATGTCAGTTTACGGACATATTTGCAGTAAAAAGTTTGCGGTCCTCGAAGTGAAAAATTTCACCGGTTTCGGCAATTTTACCGATTATGATTCATTTTTGAAAAATTAATCTTTTTCGTACACATCGGTGCCATAGATACTTACAAGTTACTATTAATACTCTATTAATACACTGTTAGGTACCTGCTGCCTAGGAGATCTTTGCTACAGGTCTCGAATCAAATTGAAAAAGTTTAGTATGTCGATTGTGGTTGAAGATAAAGAGGAGCAGCTACTAAGCTCTCCTACTCCTCCTCCCAAATATATTGGGTTTGTTGCTGGGATGTTTTCTGGAGTAACTAAGAATGCTGTGGGGCATCCGTTTGATACGGTTAAAGTGAGGTTGCAAACGTCAGAAGGTCGATTCAAAGGACCGATGGACTGTGTATGGCAAACATTCAGAAGTGAAGGGTTTAGGGGTTTTTATAAAGGTTTTACCCCTCCCTTGGTAGGGTGGGTGCTAATGGACTCAGTTATGTTGGGGTCTCTACATGTTTATAGACGGTATACCAAAGATTATTTATATCCGGATGAAGCCAAACTTCCTTTATCGGGTCATATTATCGCCGGTTTGGGTAGTGGTTTAACTGTTTCATTTGTCGCTGCCCCAATTGAACAATTCAAAGCCAGACTACAGGTGCAATACGATGCCAAATCTAGAATATATTCCGGTCCAGTTGATGTGGCCAAGAAATTGTTCCAAATCTCGCCTAGAACCTGGTATGCTGGATTGTTTTCTACCATGGTGTTCCGTACCAATTTCGTATTTTGGTGGGGTTCATACGAAATATTCACTCAATGGTTCCAACAAAATACAAAGATGTCGAATCCGGCCATCAACTTTTGGGCTGGAGGATTGTCTGCAACTGTTTTCTGGATTTTTGCCTATCCTGCCGATGTGGTAAAACAAGTTATTATGACCGATAGTCCAATCAAATCAGAGAAGAAATTTCCTAGATATAGAGACGCTGTTAAATACATTTATAAAGAGAGAGGTTTACGAGGCTTTACCAAAGGATTTGGACCATCAATTTTACGTTCTTTCCCAGCTAACGCTGCTGCTTTAGCTGCTTTTGAGGCAGTTATGAGAGTGTTGCACCAATAATTTTATGCATTAATATACAATACAAGATTATCCCGTAATTTATTGAGCTTCTCTTACACTTCATTATTGGCTTCTTTCGCTATCACTTCAGTATCCGCTTCCTTTGCCAATTCCCATGGTTTTAATCGAGGCTTTGCATCTGATTTCAGACTCTGGTCAGAGAGCACGGTGTCTGGAATTTGTTTGATGCCTGGAACTGGTTTTCCAGATACTATAAGCTCTACTAAATGCTGATAATTAGAAGAATATGGAGGATTCGTAGAAGGTCCAGTTTCATTATTTGTAGAAGGAGTATCATTTGTCTTAACATCTGAATCAGTAACTTCAGTTATTTTTTTATCATACTTGTCACCGTTAACTAATTTCCATTCATTGAAATCATCTAAATTTAATATATTTCCGGTATGAGAACAGTAGAAGAAAGATTTGGCCTGGTCTATCAACTGCTGTTGGTCTAAAGCAGGTATTGATGTTACTGACGGATCTTGCTCCTTCAAAGTTGCCAAATAATTGTCAAGAATGTGGGTCAACCCTTCTTGAAACTCCCCAAATGAGTTCCAATCGTAGTTTAGGTATTCAATGTATGTTTCTTCGTGAGGATTGGTGGACATGGTAACACTGGCTAAAAGAAGAAACAAAATTGGTTAACGACTTGCGAAAACTCCAGTCCTTTTTTCCACTGTTATTTTTCAAATAACCTTTTTTTCACCGTCCATACTTCCATACTGTCTACTCTCTACATCATGACTCTAACAGTGGCTCACGTCATAGTGCTATCAATTGCCCTCAGAATAGGTTTCTTTGCCTACGGGATATACCAAGATCATTACATGACAGTGAAGTACACTGATATCGACTATCTTGTGTTTTCAGACGCGGCCCACTATGTGTCGCAAGGTAAATCACCATACTTAAGAGAAACTTATAGGTACACCCCATTACTAGCATGGATGCTTGTCCCCAACTCATGGTCAGATTATTGGTATCATTTTGGGAAACTTTTATTTGTTATCAGCGACATTATCACCGGAGTGATTATCTCCAAGTTACTTGTGAACCAGCCAGGCATTTCCAGACCCAAAGCCATTGCATTGTCTGGTATATGGCTTCTAAATCCAATGGTGATTACAATCAGCACCCGAGGATCCTCTGAAAGTGTGCTCACAGTCATGATTATGCTAGCGGTATACTTCTTACAGCGGAAAAGGATTGCATTGTCTGCTTGTATGTTGGGTCTTCTGATTCATTTCAAGGTGTATCCCATTATTTATCTTCCCGCCATTCTTCTCAGCTTATCTAATGGAACTCCATTCGTAAATTTCCCTGTCATAAGATGGATAAATGCCACTAACACCAAATACCTCCTTTTCACTAGCATTACTTTGGCAGCAATGAACGGGGTTATGTACTCCATATACGGCTACGAATTCCTCCAACACAGCTACATATACCACTTCACAAGACTCGACCATAGACATAACTTTTCCCTTTACAACATCTCGTTGTACTACAAATCGGCCGAAACGTTCACCAGCCCAAACAACTTGTTGTTGAAATTAGCCAATGACGTTGAAAAGCTTGCATTTATACCCCAACTTCTGATATCTGCCATAATTCTCCCCTTAGTGTTTGCCAGATCACACCTCATCTCCTGTCTCTTTCTTCAAACATTTGCATTCGTTCTCTTTAACAAAGTCATCACTTCTCAATACTTCATCTGGTATCTCATTTTCTTACCTATTTTCTTATCCAAATCCAAGCTACTCTCTATTAATAAATTCAGAGGACTCTTCTTGCTCGCTCTTTGGGTGATATCTCAGGCAAGTTGGTTATATTTTGCTTACAATTTGGAGTTCTTGGGTATTAACACCTTTGATAGGGGCTTATTGTTTTCTGCCATTTTTTTCTACCTCTCGAATTGCTATATTCTTGGAGAATTCATAGCAGACATCGGCACTTCAGACATGAATTTGCAATTATGAAGCCTGTATATAGTTTGTATTTTGGAAAGTTGGGTATTCTGCATTTTAAGGTGTGTAACATGTAAAAATTCTCATTACAATAAAAGTACATTTTAGTCTCATCACAGTAAGATATAAAGAACTTCACTAGCAAGCAATGTCCCGTACCGAGTTGTACTCTCCTGAAGGTTTGAGGGTGGATGGAAGACGTTGGAATGAATTAAGAAGATTTGAATGTCGGATAAATACCCATCCTAATTCGTCCGATGGCTCCTCCTACGTTGAACAAGGTAATACCAAAGTTATTACCATGATACAAGGACCGATGGAACCCACATTAAGATCCCAAATGAACACATCCCATGCTACTCTTGAAATAAACTTGTCCATAGCGAACTTTGCCGGTATAGAGCGTAAAAAAAGGTCGAAAAATGATAAGAGAATGATAGAATTAAAAGCTACTTTGGAAAGAACATTTGAACAAAGTATAATGTGTAAGTTATATCCTAGAACAATTATACAAATTAACGTCCAGGTATTAGCCCAAGATGGTGGATTATTGGCAGGCATAACAAACTCAATTACTCTTGCATTAATTGATGCTGGTATTGCCATGTATGATTATGTTTCTGCTATTAGTGCTGGTTTATATGATGAAACTCCATTACTTGATTTGAATACCCTTGAAGAGAATGATTTGAGTTGTTTGACAATAGGTGTTGTCGGCAAAAGTGAGAAATTGGCATTATTACTTCTAGAAGACAAAATGCCACTTGACAGATTAGAATCGGTGTTGGCTATAGGTATAGCTGGAGGTCACAGAGTGAGGGATCTTATGGACGAAGAGGTAAGAAGTCATGGTAATATTAGAGCATCCAAGATGGTCAAAAGTTAAATAGTCATTCAATGTATATTAGAAGAATTTACTTGTAGGAAAACTACGCTTCTAACTTGTCTTGAAGACATTGCCTGAATGAAAAAAAAAAAAAGTTGACACGGACAGGACTTGAACCTGCAACCTTTGGATTTGGAGTCCAAAGCTCTACCAATTGAGCCACCGCATCATATAATTGTTTCTAAAGCGGATTTTTTTTGAAATTTCATCCGTACCTCAGTCTACCCTAAAAGCCCGTACACCGCTTGAAAGGACCCAATATATCTGTGTGTAAGAGACTGAAAGTTATAAATAAATTAAGAATTATTCTTCAATAACAGATTGAACGATGCTCTTTCTTCTTTTGAATTCACCACCTAACCTGAATACATAAATATATTATAAATCTTTGGAAAAAAGGCAACGTACTATAGAGACCATATGCCATTCGTGAACATAAAAGACTAATCCTTTAAACAATGGATTCACAAATAAATATCTAAGCGGTTTAACTGTAAGACCAGCGAATACACATTTTAGAACCAGATCTCAGTAGATCTTATTTATTTTTGAAGGTTTCGATGGAATTACTTTTAAGGGCTTCATAGTTGTGATTGTGGGTTAGTCTACTTGTGAAATAGTTTACCTTGAACTTTTTCACAATGGTATGCATTTACAGTATTTTGAAAATAGTCCACTCTGGTCAGATCTTCATGGTTTTAAGTACTGCGGTTATAATTATGCCTAACCACAGAAGTTCCTCACACCAAGTCTACCATCGTTTCCATGATGATGAAACTCCAAAAATATCAGCCTAGTTGTTTTGGAGAGAGAAGTTGTAGATTATATTAGGGAAGTTGTGACTTACTTCACTTTTTACTGTATTCGAAGATATTAAAATTTCGTGTAATTTTGCTAAATTTTGCTAAATTTTATATAAACTCAGTCAAGTTCTCTTGTCTTCATTGCAAAAAGATGAAAATTTCGTACTTTCTTGAAGATATTGACAATTTACAAGTCTAATGAGGTTGATCAAATTTCACCAAGTGAACGAGTTTCCAAAGCTACAGGATGAATACTATGAATAAATATACAACATTGATCCTATAAATGACTTGATAGACGAAGAATTAAAAACTTTTTTTTCCATTATTAAAATTCAAGCCTTATGAGATAATATGACTTCTAACTGTTCAACTTGGTTCGACAATTGGTGGGTCAAGCCAGATATTTCTTTTTCTCTAATCTCTGGAGTCTTGAATTTAGACTTACCTCTGGCAAACCAGTAAATGACACAGTAAGAACCGAAAACACCTATGACAACACAGACATAATTCATGTTACCAGCACTGACAGGCATAACTGGAGGAAAACTGTAGAATATTGTGGTGAAGATGGTCCAGAATAAAACAACGTAGTTACAAAAAAGCCCAATTTTCCCTAACCAGAAAGGACCATGTTTAATATTGTCCCTACCCTTAATTAACAAAAAGATAACTGGAACGGAGTAAGATAATAATAAAAAGATGATACATCCAGTAACCATGGCATTATAAGCAGTTGTGGAGCCCATATAAATACAGCCGATAATAGCACACCAAACACAAGACATGAGATGAGCATTGACTGGGATACCGGTTCTAGTATTAACTTTGGACCAATATCTGGAGCCTGGTAAACCATTGTCTCTAGCGAAAGACCAACACAATCTTGCTTGCCAAGTATGAGAGGCGATATTACAACCAATGGCAGTCAACAAAATCAAACAATTCAATACAATTGCTCCAGCACGACTGTTTAAGGCCTGGTAAAAAATATCCATAATTGGGACTCCGGTATTGGAGTTAGTGATGAGATCTAAATTTTTGATGGAGAAAAATATTGCAATTGAGTAAGTAAAACTGGTAATGAAACCAATAATCACAGTACCAATGATGGCTTTGGGAATATCGGTTTCTGGAGTTAAAGTTTCTTCTGCCAAATGGGTAGCAGCATCTAAACAACTGAAGGACCAATTGGGGTTTATTAGACCAACAATGAAAGCAATACCAGATGATGTCCAACCAGTACCATTGCTAAATTCAACAAACACAAACTTGGCAGAATTGAAATGACCAGAAGACTTGGCTAAAACAGTAATGGTAATAACAGCGAAGGAAATTAGTGATATATACAAGGAACTTTGACTAATTTTTGGTAGAGGTTTTTCCCAAATATTGAAGAATACCAAGAATACATTAACAATTTCATAGGTAATGAAAACTTGCCAAGTTTCCACGGTTTTGTTTTCATCCCCAGAGCCGAGAACGTACATCCCCACTAAAGAAGTTGCAATAGAAATAGTAACGGAAGCACTTGTGAAAACAGAACCGGCCCAAGCGAAGGCTCCACACATGTAAGAAGCAAATGCAGCGTATTTTGTGGGAGCCAATTTTTGCGTCCAGTAGTACTGACCAGCAGCGGAAGGTAACGCCGAAGTTAATTCTGATAAGGTAATGGCTATGGTGGTTGAGATAACAGCGACAATGATGATACCATATATGATTAACATTGGACCACCGGACTCTATACCAGTAATAAGAGAAGCACTGATACCAAACCAAGAGTTGGTTAAACCAAAACCAACCCCTAATAATGAAAGGGTAGAGAAACCTCTTCTCAACTCAGGGGTATAACCAGTTTCTGCAGCCAACTCCAAATTTTTTTGAGCTTCTGATAATAACTTTTCTGCTTTGGCATCATCCATAGTTATAGTACCATTTAAATGATGTCCACCCACACTGGTTCTAGTATGATTGGAAATGAAATTTTGAACCTCCCCAACTCCATAACTATGGATGGGCTCTATACCCTTTTCGTTCGTAATATCAGACATGATCGGTTCAAGGATAATTTTAACAAATGAAATCTACAAGATCAAAGTTAATCTATATATGATGACGATGCCGAAATGAAAAAAAGAAATAAAATTACTAGAGATAACAAAGTGATGGAAAATAAAGGATGAAGCAAATAAAAAGCCGCGTGATAGGTGACATGCAGCAATAGAAGTAATGCATTAGATTAAGATTGTACATAAAGTTACCCTAACAAGATAACCCACCCGGAACACACCAATTAGACGAGGAGGAATTGTCAATGTAGGGGGAGATAAGATAAGGGTTTTTTATCTAAAGTTGTGCACATGCACGACCGCAGCACGATATGTAAAATTGTCCTGGAAAGACAGGCTGCTTTAACCGATTGACATCGATTTTGGGATAAGTTTACCCATTAATCACACAGAAATGACACACCTTCACAAACAGGATAAACCAGTGGACCGTACTTAGGAGTATAGCTCTTAAAGTTTTTTAGAAATTGACCAATTTTTTTAGGATGAAAGACATAGAATAGTTTAAGTAATCTAAAGAAAAGTCCTCTCAATGTAAATCAATTTCATTCGAAGAAAAAAAATTGTTGAAGAGTTTTGGCAAGAACGCAACATAATGCTCTCACAAAAATGATGTCTAAATAAGCTATTTCTGAAGTCAGTTCTGAAGACTTAAGAGTCATCTTCAGAAGTTGTGCTTGTTGTTCTTAAAGGGGAGATTTTTTCCCAACAGGTTGCAAATTCGGGAATGCTCACTATGTTGGATATGATCCCAGGACTAGAATTTGCAGCCTCTATTATTCAGAAGTTTCTCCCTCTAGAATTAGACTTTATCAGTTACCAAATTGCTGCATAGGAATAACTTTTTAAGGTGAATATACCCTTTGGATGCTACGATCCTGCTGTTAGGTTTTGCTAATTGCTTCAAACTTCAACACTAGTTTTCGCTGAATTCAAATCAAGCCCATAGTGTGCTCGAAATGGTCTACATGGCATCCTGGATTTTCATCAAAAAGGGGTTGGTCCATCATTATTGTCAGCCTGTGCACACAGAAATCTCGGCATAATTTTGTGATTCTTTATAATCAAACAATAAGGATTCAGTTGTGGTAATGGCATCCCTGGCTTGTCGTTATGTAAGTTGCAGGTTCTTTGGATCCAACGTCCTCTTCACCCCGAACGATCTCATCGATGCACTTTTTGACAGCAATTTTAGATTGGTGCGACATTCCTTGGGATCATATGTAAAGTCGTATTGCAACCAAGGTAGTATGGGTAAACTGCAGACGTTCATTAAACATCCCGTGGTGGAGAAGATAAGTATGGATTTAATGCAGATTAGTGCGATATTACCATGGACAACTTTGCCATTTTCTCCTCTCCACAACTGTATTTTGATCCGAGATGAATTAACCTTATATTTGCTTCTGCTTGTCCTGATGTCGAGGGTGCGTCTTTTTGCGTCGACTTAGCGACTTTAGTCTTCCATGTTGGTGTGCAACATAAACACCGATCACGTAACCAAGTTAAGGTTTTTTAAGCACGTGACCTCATATACAAACTTATCACTACACTAGTAATGTAATCCATAAGTTTCCAGTGTATCAGGTCGATAGTACCTGTGCATATCGTCGAAATCCTCAATGAATTGAAGATATATATAGCCCCATTCGATTACGTAACCAATTCCAACTCTAGACAACAATAAATCTCACCAGCCCCTGGGAACTGCGCGCAAAAACGCTCCGACATAGTAAAAAAAAAAAGAAATAACAAGGACAACAGCGAAAACAAGAAAAAAATAGGAAAAAAGTGTAGGCTCACCACCTTAAAACTAGAGGAAACAAGAGTTTTTAAAAAGGGTTCTCACATCTTCTTTTCAACTTTAAACAAACAAACATACCAAAACCCATAAGCAGACCGCTTCACCCTCGTTTTTAAATAAGTTTACTGCCCCAAGATGGCTCAAAGAGACCTTACTTCGAATACTCGTAATATATCATCCGAGGGTTTTCGTGATCCCTTTCAGGAGGAGGAGGTGCAATATACCAGCTCATCCCATGATGAATCATCATCATCTCGTTCATACCATCATTCCGCTCGTTCAGATGATGAATTAAACCCTCATTATAATCAATATAATGGCTACTACTCCCAGAATAATACCACCTCCAATTTGATAAGCCACTCTTCTTCCTACGATGATAAATCCAATGAAATTTTGACCCAAAGTAGATCAGTCAATAATAGTTCCGGTAGTGGGGCCCAAAATCAAACACCATCCTCCAAATTAGACAATAAGAAAAACGGTTCACCCAACCATTTAAACATCATAAGCAATGGATTATACGGTCCCGAGTACGATCGTTATTCCGGGGGGCTTGGCTCCAGAGTTGTAAGTTCCACGTCCTTAGCTTCGCAGTTCTACAAAGGATCTCCTTCTAACTCCGATCCTCTATTGGGAAGCAATAATACCGATTTTTCCCCATTCGGAGGTTATCCTGCTTCTTCATTCCCTCTTCATATTGACGAAAAGGAAGCTGATGATTATTTGCATAACCCAGACCCCATCGCTGACGCCGATTACGACAAGAATCGTTTCTGGTATGACCTAAAAACTTTAGATCGTAAAGCATTAGGTGGGTTGATAGGATTTGTAATATTATTTTTGGTTGCTGCCGCCGTTTTCATCATTCTTCCCGCATTAACCTTTTCGGGAGTGGCATACCATTATAAACCGGAGTCGTACGAAATCTTGACTCACTATTCCTATCCGCTATTGAGTGCGATCAGAACCGATTTGATTGACCCTGATACGCCTGATGATGCCTATACTCATGTCAATAAAGATGGTGATTCTTGGAAATTGGTGTTCTCTGACGAATTCAATCTCGAAGGTAGAACGTTCTACGAAGAAGATGACCAATTTTTTGAAGCTCCTGATCTTCATTATGATGCTACTAAGGATCTTGAATGGTATGATCCAGACGCAGTTACCACTGCTAATGGTACTCTTAACTTAAAATTAGATGCTTATAAGAACCATGACTTATTTTATCGTTCGGGAATGGTTCAAAGTTGGAATAAATTTTGTTTCACCCAAGGATTAATTTTAATCTCAGCTCGTTTACCAAGTTATGGCTCAGTGTCTGGGTTATGGCCTGGTTTATGGACTATGGGTAATTTAGGTCGTCCTGGATACTTGGCTACTACAGTTGGGGTCTGGCCATACACTTATGATTCTTGTGATGCTGGGATTACTGCTAATCAATCTTCTCCTGATGGGATTTCTTTTCTTCCAGGACAAAAGTTAAGTGCTTGTGTATGTTCTGGTGGTGACCATCCAAATGTGGGTACTGGCCGTGGGGCTCCGGAAATTGATATCATCGAAGGTGAAGTGGACACGAAGAAGTTTTTCGGGGTGGCATCTCAGTCTTATCAAGTTGCTCCTATGGATGTGTGGTATTATCCTGATTATAATTTCGTTGAAATTCATGATTCTGATGTCACAACAATGAATACATATACTGGAGGGCCTTTCCAACAGGCCGTATCTGGTACCACCACATTAAATACAAATTGGTATGAACTAGGACCTGGGGGTTATTCCTTCCAAGTTTACGGTTATGAATATCTTAACGATGACGATGATGGGTATATCACTTGGTATGTTGGAGAAAATAATCCATCATTCACCCTCCATGCTTATGCTTTAGCCCCCAATGGTAATGTTGGCTTCAGAAGAATTTCCAAAGAACCGATGTCTATTATTATGAACTTGGGGATTTCTAATAATTGGGCCTACATCGATTGGCCTTCTCTTGTTTTCCCTGCGACTTTCAGAATCGATTACGTTAGAGTCTACCAACCTTCTGATGCTGTTCTTATTGGATGTGACCCAGATTCCCATCCAACTACTGACTATATTCAAGATCACTTGAATGCTTATTATAATGTCAATTTGACTACATGGGAAGATGCAGGTTATAGTTTCCCCAAAAACAAATTGGTCCACGGTTGTTAAGCCTCAAAAAAACAATACTTCTAACGTCATTTCTTTCTTCGTCCAATGTTATTGGATTCATATGTTACCCTTTACCTTCTCCGATGTACTTTATTTAGCCTTAAAATTGGGATTTGATTAAATTATGTTCAGTTCGCCTTGTTGTAATCTACTAAGTGAAGAAAGATATATTGTACATTAAAATTAATTACTTTGCTTCATGCAAAAATTTTTTTTTCCTTACCCTAAATGTATTATACAACCTTTTAATCTGGTCCTCTTAATAAAGGAGCATCAGATAACCCAACAGCATGAATGTCAAAATGATCTCCTTGACCAGGACCGTGAAGGAACCCACATGGACATTCGGCTTGAGTAACTTCCATGGCATTACTCATTACTTGTTCTGTGTTGTCTTTATCTTCACTAGCTAATGGAGTCATGGTTCCTTGGGAAAGATCAATGTAAGCTCCATTTATAGACTTGGTAGCAGCAGTCATCTTATCTTTGGAGTCAAAGTACATGGCAGATGAAGTATTCATTTTCCTTCTTTTGCAATTTTGATTTGTAGTATAGTCAGGGTGCAAACGATTAGTGGAAAGCATCGTGGGATTTGCAACGTTTTTAAAGTGAAAATAATTTTTTTCTTTTAGTAACCGAAAAGGAAAAACTAATACAAAGAACAGTATAAAATGTGTCTATTTTTTTTTTTCCGACTCCGAGCTTCTTCGGGGAACTAACAAATTGATTTGTTGTAGTACCACGTTTTGTCTTTAACTTTTGGGTAGGGTTAAACTTATATTTATAAGCAACTAAGAGTGTTTACATTACCGTGACTTATACGCTGGCTTGCGGACACACTCCCCTCTGTCCCCCACTTTGTCAGGTTTGATGTTCCATTTCTGAAAACTCGGCCCAGTCTTGGAATTTCTTTTTTTACTCAATGAGGATCTGCAGAAGGCAATTTTTCCACTTAATACCTAAAGTGGGAATCGGTGTACGGGTTCACACCAGCGAGGCTTTGATAGGAGAGGATACGAATGACAGACGCCGTCATCGAAGCATCTATTTACTGACGACTAAAAAATTTCTAGCCGACTAGTTTTCAAAAGAATAACACACACATCCAATAACACTCTCAACCTGCAAAGATGGGGATCAGAAAAATGTTTAAACCGAAAGAGCCAACCGAAGAGGAATTGGTTGAGGATCTTAGTAGACAGGGTATCTCTACAAAGAGCCCCAACGGTCGCCGACCAGATCAGTTTAGTGCATTCAGGCTGTATGCCCAAGAAAGAAAGTCGGTCAAACCGGGGTTTTCCCCAGTTAATCCCTATGCTAATATTAATAATTCTGGAGGGGGTAATCCATACCTGCAGTCAGAAGGAGGAAGCACCAATGGACAAGCTAATGGAAACCCTTACGGACAATCAAATGGAGGTTCTTCTGCCCCAAACGGACAAACAAGTGCTTATGGGAAATCATCCACTCCGTATAGCTCTAATGGTTCTAACCCATACGGAAAACCGGCTGAAACATCTAATGGTCCTAGTCCATATGGAAGACCTTCTAATAGTAATTCTAGCTCTGCAAGCTCATCTACGCTCACTTCAACCGCCTCTAAATCCAATCCTTATGGCCGTCAATCCAACTACGGATCACGTACCAATGATTCGTCTGCCTCAACTGCTAGATCCAATCCTTATGGCGCCGCATCCGTAACCTCGACCCAGCCACCATCGTATATTTCTCGCCAATCCACCAGAACATCTAATTTTAACGATAATGAATCATTAGACTTGAATCAAGTCCCCACCAATTTACCACCAGTGCGTAGTCAAAAACCAATCATAAGACGAGATTTTGATGAAGAAACGCTAGATCTCAACGAAGTCCCCGAAGACGAAGATGATTTGAATGTCGTGTTGGATGATCAGCTACCAGAAGACCAAGAAATCAACTCGGAAGATGAAGAAGTGGAAGCCATCAAACAGGATATCAGATTCGTCAAGCAAGAATCAGTGGCATCTACTAGAAACACTCTTAGAATGGCACAAGAAGCTGATGCATCTGCCACAAATACCATGGGTATGTTGGGATCCCAATCATCTAGATTGTACAATGCAGAGCAGAACTTATTATTGTCAGAGACCCAAACTGGTATTGCTGATGAAAAAGTTAAAGAGTTACAGCGTTTGAATAGATCTATTTTCATTCCTGCTACATCAATGAATCCGTTCAATAAGAAATCAAAACTACGTCAACAGGAAGCTAAGATTAAGGCAGATAAAGCCAAAGAAAAGTATTTGAGAGATACTAATAGACAAGGAATTTATGAGAGTGAACAAAGAATTAAGCAAGGATTAACCAGTAATGCAACAAATTCCGAGATCCATGCCAAATACAAAGCAGAAAAGGATATTAAGGCAGCAGAAAGATACCAATTCGAAGCCGACAGTGAAGACGATGAAATGGAGAAGGAGTTGGCTAGTAATTTAGAACAAATCGGTCTTTACTCCAAGAAATTAAAGAATTCTGCAACGGTGATGGGACAGGAAGTTGACTCTCAAAATGCCAGATTAAGAAAGATCGAAGACGATGCTGATAACTTGGATATTAATGTTCACTTGAATAGCACCAGATTAAGTAACATCCGCTAGTGTTCCTGGTCATTTAGTACACTAGAGTGTCTCATATTAAATACAGCTCTATTATATACTTTTACTGTCATTCGCAATTTATTGTAACTTCCACTGATAAGTGCACTGATAAGTGGTGGTTTTGTCCTCTAAAAACCCAAGGGCCACGCCTATACGGGGAAAGTCGCGCAGTTTTATACTTTGAATACTCAAACGAGGTTAGCATAAAAGACAAGAATTGCCGAACTCAATTGACTTAGCCTTATCTTCGATTTCAACGATTCGTCTTACTGTCACCATATGCCAGTGGTCTGAGTTTTAAATCAAAATACTATAGTTTATCATGGAAAGGCACGCTAATCAACATCATAATATCCAGATCAAAGAAAGCTTCCTTGTGGGGAGAGCTTTACTCAACTTCACGTCCATTTTCGTTTCGTTGGGAGTGTTCTTGTTTGGATTTGAACAAGGGTTGATGTCTTCCTTATTGACCAATAAGTACTTCAAAAATTACTACAATAATCCAACCCCTGTGGAGGTAGGTTCTATGATTGCTATTTTAGAAATTGGTGCATTGGGATCATCATTTATTGCTGGTAAAGTTGGTGATAAAATTGGTAGAAGAAGAACAATTAGATGGGGATCCTTCATCTTCGTTATCGGTGGGATCATTCAGACTACTTCCGTCAATATCTTGAACTTGTCCTCAGGTAGATTCATTAGTGGTATTGCTATTGGATTCTTGACTACTATCATTCCTTGCTACCAATCAGAAATCAGTCCTCCTGATGATAGAGGATTCTACGCTTGTTTGGAATTCACAGGTAATATCATTGGCTACTCTACAAGTATTTGGGTCGATTACGGATTTTCTTTCATTGAAAATGATTTATCTTGGAGATCACCATTGTTGATCCAATGTATCGTGGGATTCTTATTATATCTAGGATCTTTTATCATTGTAGAAACCCCAAGATGGTTATTGGATCATAATCATGATATCGAAGGGATGATCGTTATTAGTGATTTATACGCTGATGGGGACGTCGAAGAGGAATCAGCTAAATCTGAATTCAGACAAATCAAAGAAAACATATTAATTGCTAGAATTGAGGGAGGTGAACGCTCTTACAGATACATGTTGACGAAATATGCTAAGAGATTATCAGTGGCATGCTTTTCACAAATGTTTGCCCAATTAAATGGAATTAATATTGTGTCCTATTATGCTCCAATGATCTTTGAAAGTGCAGGCTGGGTTGGTAGACAGGCCATTTTAATGACTGGTATCAACTCCATTATTTACATTTTGAGTACTATTCCACCATGGTACTTAGTTGATAGTTGGGGTAGAAAACCTTTGTTGTTAAGCGGAGCTCTAATTATGGCAATTCCATTGTTCGTTATTTCATACTCCTTATTCTTGGATAATGAGTACACGGCCAATGTTGTGGTTGGATGTGTGATCATCTTTAATGCAGCATTTGGCGCTAGTTGGGGCCCAATTCCTTGGATGATGAATGAAGTTATCCCTAACTCCGTCAGATCTAAAGGTGCAGCTATGTCAACTGCCACCAATTGGTTGTTCAATTTCATTGTAGGAGAAATGACTCCTATCTTATTAGACTTGATTACATGGAAAACTTATCTCATTCCTGGAGCTTCATGCATTCTTTCATTTTTATGTGTTCATTACTTATTCCCGGAAACCAAGGGTTTAACATTGGAAGATATGGGATCAGTTTTTGATGATAGTTCATCAATTTTTTCATTTCATTCTGGTCATTCAAGCCATAATAACAATACGAGTTATGGTTCCACAAATGAAGACGGAAGACCTAACATTGATATTTTTAGACAATCTGCAGCATCGATTGCAAGAAATCCTGCATTAATGAGAGGGGAACCAGATGGTATTATAACTGGAGGCGTTGCACCTCCACCTGTACCCTCTGGACCATTGGTGCCATCAACTAGTAATAATAAGCCACTTAAATCTGATACTTCATCTATTTCAAGTGAAGGGGGAAGTGGAATCATTCCAGTTGATTCTAATGTTCAGCCGCAGGAAATTGAACCACCATCATTTGATGCGATTTTTCAATACAAATTAGACGAATTAGAGACACCGGGACCAATAGGTGCTTTCTGGAATAGAGTTTTTGAGCATTTAGGGGTTAGTGGGTTTACCAACCACAGAGGAGGTAACAAAAGCAACCAAAAAAACAATACTGATGAAGAAAGTCAACTACTAAACCGGTGAATAAATTTACTAAGTAATGAGTAATTAAATAGCGAATTAAGAATGGAAAAAATAAACGTTCACATGTATTATTGTTTCAGTTTGTCGTATATTGTCACAATTGGCCCATCAATTTTGTAGAAAACGGAAGGATTCGCACCAAAAAGGCTCGGGGGAGCTAATTTTATCTGTCAATTCAGTACTCTTACATCATTGGCTTCAAATGAGAATTCGGCCATTTTTACATTACCAAATGATGCAAATCTTCCACATTTGTAAGGGATCTGCATTAACGATATGCCCTAAGAAGCCTTGCAACCAAAAAAATGCGCCGATATTCATACAAAAATTTGCTTAATCCAGTTATTAAGTTTCCATCGCGACCCTACTTCGCAAACAGAAGCGCATATCTTACCCGATAATTTTACTCCACAAAGGGAGCGATAAAAAAAATAGTTCACCGGAAATTGAAAGATCCATCTACAGTATAAACAATACCAGAAGGCTGTAATGTCGTGATCAGGTGAAACCGATGCTGACAATAGGAATTATGTCATACAGAGTGTAAGTACCATATTTAGGATGCAAGTGGCTAGGGGTTCAAAATCATGTTGACGAATATGGATAAACAGGTAAATCTTTGACACTAAACCAATAACCTCACAGCACCTAAACCTGCATACTTCTACTTACATATGCCTCCAAATCAAAATTAGCTTCTGCCAATAATTTTCCTCTAAACGGCTTCAACTAAAGTTGACTCAGTCAACGTTATAGTGTTCATGAAGGGTCTCTGAGAAAAATATACACAATCGCGATCAACTAGGAGTGGCTTTTTCTTTTTTTTTTTTTTAAAAATTTTTTTCTGCTTCGGAATTCTATTATTTTTTACTGGTGTAAGTATGGAATGTATGGTACCTTGCACAATGGCGCACGTCTATATGCAAACTCATTCCTTATTCGGTCATAAAGGTTGAGCAATGTTATCATGTATTATGCACTGGTGTTTTCCATTTGTCGATTGGAAATGTAATAATCGACTATGTACCTTACACGGGAGTTTAATCATCTCTTTATTTATCGTGGAACTATAATGAATAATGTGTCGTGGTTGAAACTACCTAGTTTGTCAATCACTTTTGTGACATATTTTGGTATTATTTTGTTTGTTGACAATTTTGTGGAGACTCGTCGATTAATTTCAGCACCCCCTGAATCCAAAATGTGCTTAAAAAATAATTACTTTTACAATATTTTCTCGTTACAGGTGAAAATCTAAGCTTTTGAGACAATCATGTTTGGTTTTATTTTATTATTTTTCCTCAGAATGTAATAATGGTACCTGTCTTTACTTTTGTTACACCTCTTCTCCCTCCCTCATATATAACAAACTGGATTCCCACATTTCGGTTAAATAATATCGCAATCTACTTTATCCTGCTATTTTAACTACATCCAATCTTTTTTAGCATGACTACTTCGCTTCCTGCATCACTCCTAGTCGATCCTTCCATTTCTGTAGTAGATTCCTACACTGCCACCACCAACAAAGTCACAACATTAAGTGGTTTAGAAGTTGCTACTTCTGTAACTGATGGCAAAAAAGCAGCAAATGGTATCACCAATTCCGATAGCACCACTACTGCAGGATCGATGTCCACCGTATCTGCCAGTTCCTCTTACTTGGCAGCTTCCGCTTCACAAGACAGTGGATCGTCCTCACAACATTTCAATAGTGATCCTAATAAAAAGTTTGCTTGGTTATTCTCCTCATTATTCGTTGTTACCTTCCTTGTCGGTTCTCTTTGAGACAAGCCATTTATATTGATCACTATTTTTCCTCATGTTATGTTCCTCATGAGATTTGTTTACGACCCCTTTCCAGCTACATCCGTCACTCCTTTGCATAATTTCAACGTATCAGCTAGCTCCGTTACGACTACATAGATTTTTCAAATATAATGAAAATTTGAATACGTGTAAGAATCACTTGTACCACCATTTCTTATCTGGTCTTTTAAAGGCCAAAGGTGCATATATATATTTATATCTAGTTCCGTCATGCTGTCATGTACGGCTCCTTACAAAAATGCCTTTTAAAGAAATGCCGGTACCATTACTCTTTGTGCCTTCGCGACCGTTGAAGTGAATGGCATCAAAATGGTCCGCACGTCACATTAAAGGAATCATTTCACAATCTGCTTCGGCAGTATTTTTAATCCCGCGATGTCTGTAACGAACGGACCTACGGCAAATGTTATGCATGATTCAAACCTCCATCTTGAAAAGAATAGAATACTATGGCCCTGTTTCAAAATTCTGCCCTCTTTAGTGGTTATTTGGTACGGCATCACTGAGGTAAAAAAAAGCCTGTACCGCTTTCCGCAGTCAGGACTCGAAGCGGCAGTTTTATATATAGGATGAGAAGGACTATCCCTAGGAAAACAGTCAATTAATCAACACATCATGAGTCCAGTTGATAAGCATAGACCAGCTCAATCTCCTGAGATTGATCCATCCACCTTTTCCAACTACCAGCAGTTCACCTATGGTAACATCAATTTAAGTTTTAAGGTTGACTTTGACAGAAACATCGTTAGCGGAGAAGTTGTCTATCTGCTCACCAAAGTTGGTGATGCTAAAGAAGTTGTATTAGATACTTCTTATCTTGTGATCCATTCTGTTAGTGTAAATGGAGCTGTACCTGATTTTCAATTGGCTCCCAGAGTTGAACCATTAGGATCCAAGTTGACCATCCCATTAGTTGATGACAGTAAGTCTATTCAATTATCATTGACGTTCGAAACCACCGAAGCATGCACTGCATTACAGTTTTTGGATAAAGAAGCCACCGACGGGAAGAAGTATCCTTATTTATTCTCCCAATGTCAAGCCATTCACGCTCGTAGTTTATACCCATGTTTCGATACTCCCTCAATGAAAGCAACCTATAGTTTGAAGGTAGAATCTCCATACCCAAGTTTGATGAGTGGTAGACCCGGAAAAGTCGAAGGAGACGTCTATTACTTTGAGCAGCCTATTCCAATTCCTTCATATTTAATGTCATTAGCATCAGGAGACATAACCTCGGCTCCAATTGGTCCTAGATCCCATGTATACTGTGAGCCGGTGAAAATCGATCAATGTCAATACGAATTTGAAAACGACATGGAAAATTTCATTCAAACTGCCGAGTCCATTGTTTTTGACTATGAATGGCAACAATATAATGCATTAGTCTTACCTCTGAGTTTCCCGTATGGAGGTATGGAAAATCCAAACATCACTTTTGCAACACCAACGTTGATTAGTGGAGATAGAGAAAACGTCGATGTATTGGCCCACGAATTGGCTCATTCATGGTCTGGTAACTTAGTCACCAACTGCTCTTGGGAGCATTTTTGGCTTAATGAAGGGTGGACAGTATATTTGGAGAGAAGAATTCAAGGCAAATTACATGGCTCTGCCACTCGTGATTTTAGTGCAATCATCGGATGGAATGATTTAGAAAATTCTATCAACGCTATGGGAAAGTCTGCAGAAAGATATTCGACTTTGGTGCAAGATTTGAAGGATCAAAGTGACCCTGATGATGCTTTTAGTACTGTACCTTACGAAAAGGGTTCTAATTTATTATACCATATTGAGACTGTATTGGGAGGTACTGAAAAATTCGATCCATTTATTCCTCACTACTTCAACAAATTCAAGTACAGCTCTTTGGACACATACGAATTCCTTGATACCTTATATGACTTTTTCCCTGAAGATAAGGCCAACTTAGACGGTATTGACTGGGAAACTTGGTTATACAAGCCAGGAATGCCTCCAGTGAAGCCAAACTTCGACACTTCTTTAGTAGACGAATGTTACGACCTTGCTGATAAGTGGTATAATGTTGTGACCAGCAAAAAGGCCATCGATGGTAGTTTCCATCATAAGGATATTTCCAAATTTTCAGCCAACCAATCGGTGGTGTTCTTAGACACCTTAAGCTCATTCAATAAGATCAAAAACTTCAAATGGGCCGTTTATCAAACTGCTTTATCACAAATGAGTGAAATATACTCGGCTTACTCCCAATCTACTAACTGCGAAGTATTGTTCAGATGGTACCTCTTACAAGTTGGTGGTCATAATAAACTGTTCTACAATAAACTTGGAGAATGGCTAGGAACAGTGGGAAGAATGAAATTCGTTCGTCCAGGGTACGTGCTCCTCAACGAAGTTGACCACGACCTTGCAATCAATTACTTCAAGAAGTTTGAGTCTGGTTACCATCCTATTTGTAGAGCCATGGTCAGAAAAGATTTAGGAATATAGCTAATTACGTACATAAATTTGATTATGTAACATATGGACCTCGATTATATAAGCACACCGCGCCCTGATCACAGATTAGAACAACACAACGCCAAAAAAAAAACACCTCTTAAACTCTGATCATCAACCTAATACCATCAACTAATAAAATTACAACCATGTCAGCACTTTCATTTGCTTATGCGCCAGTATGTATAAAAGAAGCAATAGTGGATACCAGCTCTTTTGTTTTATCTCGTCAAGAAGAAACCAAATATTAATAAAATAGCTTTCTCAATTACCAGAACGTTTCAGCTTGGATAGAATCAAGAGCGATGTTGGGTCCTTACAACAAACTATTTCCAAGATCCGTCCACCTCAAGAATTCTTTGACTACAGGAGAGTCAGCAAGCCTGCTAATTTCGGAGAAATTCAAAGCAGGGTTGGATACAACTTAGGATACTTTTCTGCCAACTATATCACTATCGTGTCGATCTTATCCATCTATGCATTAATAACTAATTTGCTTTTACTATTCGTTATATTCTTCGTTATAGCCGGTTTCTATGGTATTAACTTCTTAGGAGGACAAGATTTAGTATTACCAATCGGTAGATTCAACACCAGCCAGTTATATACCGGTTTACTTATTGTTGCAGTTCCTTTAGGATTCTTAGCTAGTCCAATCTCCACTATGATGTGGTTAATTGGTGCCTCGGGGGTTTCAGTCTTTTCCCATGCATCATTAATGGAAAAGCCAATCGAAACTGTCTTCGAAGAGGAGGTTTAAGTCTTTGTAAAGAAATAAATTTAACCTTTATTAATATAGAAGTCTACAATTAACACTGATCAATATCATAATTTGACTCTTCCTTTCTGTAATCACTACATGTTCGTAATTCTTTTTTATGATAATCTATATTAAATTATAGAATATAAAATTTAAATTAAACTGACAGGAAATAAGATTAAATGTAGGTAAACTTAGATGTTTAACTTAGTTCTTCTCCAGTGTCTTCTTTTAGCATTATATCTGATGGTATTACCAGATCTTAATCTGATCCATTGAGGTAATGGTCTATTTTGCTTTTGAGCTTTAGCTAACTTTTGCTTAACTTTGAAAGTTTTTTGAGACTATAAATGTTAGTACTGGGTTTGAAAAGAATGATGGCATTGCGAGGAAGGGAGTATTCACACAGTTGATACATTTCCAATGATATTCAACCATGAATTACTTTCTTTTCTTGGGGGTTCAATATTTTCACTTGGTCCTTTATATCAATAGTTTTCAGATCCCCTTATACGTGCAGATTCATTTGTTCATGCATTCGCTTCTTCGTCCACTACCTATCATTAACTCCATCCATGTGGTTTATATTCAACATACAGGCATCTTTGTTAACAGTTATATTCTAACAAACTGTTTCTTTCTTCAAAAATACATATATAAAATTCGTCTCTTCCCGCACTGGATTCGGAAGCTCTACAAAGTTTTTCCTTCCTGCACACAATCAGAAAACTACTGGAAGCCTAGTAAGTGCGACTACTTGTGACTGTCTCTTTGGATGAGTGCGAGTGAGTGAGGTGAAAAATTATAGATGTGAAATCTTGCATAAACAATTTATTACTCTTTTATTCATCATTAACCACCATGACTAGAACTTCTGTCTTAGCTGATGCTTTAAACGCCATCAACAATGCCGAAAAAACCGGTAAACGTCAAGTCCTCATTAGACCTTCCTCAAAAGTCATCATCAAATACTTATCCGTTATGCAAAAGCACGGTTACATTGGTGAATTCGAATACATTGATGACCACAGATCCGGAAAAATTGTTGTTCAATTAAACGGTAGATTAAACAAATGTGGTGTTATCTCCCCAAGATTTAACGTTAAAATTGGTGACATTGAAAGATGGACTGATAACTTATTACCAGCTAGACAATTTGGTTACATCATCTTAACCACCTCTGCTGGTATCATGGACCACGAAGAAGCCAGAAGAAAGCACGTTTCTGGTAAGATCTTAGGTTTCGTCTATTAAGTGTATGTACTAATATATCTAATATATCTAAACTATTGAACCACTACTCTCTTAGACCTTGAAGAAGAAACACTGCTATGAGAAGACTTTTTTCGTTGTGAAATTAGGGCTCGCGCCCCAAAAATATCAATGTTCACGTGATGGGTATGCGCACACTTCTATCGCTTTCGCAGTCTCAGAACGAAAAAAACTTCTTTACTTTAAAACTTCTGAAATAAATATTTCAGTAATTGTGAATCTCTTTAATATACTCATAAACACAACCATGTCTACTGGTATGTAATAATTCAAGCTCTTGATGATATGATGATAATGGACGAAACAAAGGACACTCTGAATGAGAAATGATTTCGGAATTCTCCAAGATGAGATTGAAGTATAAAGTGAAATTCAATGACAATTTTATCCTGAACCATAAGTAAAAATTAAGCAATTTACCCACCTTCACTTATGTTCCCCTTCCGCCTAACCATAAATAATAGATATTGACAAGTTCAAGAAGTCCCAACAAACAATTTTCGTATCATAATACCCCTTAGTCATATACTAACTCATTTATAGCTAGAGATCAAGTTTTCGGTGTTGCTCGTATCTTCGCCTCATTCAACGATACCTTCGTTCATGTCACTGATTTATCCGGTAAGGAAACCATTGCCAGAGTTACTGGTGGTATGAAAGTTAAAGCTGACAGAGATGAATCCTCCCCATACGCCGCTATGTTGGCTGCTCAAGATGTTGCTCAAAAATGTAAAGAAGTCGGTATCACCGCTGTCCACGTTAAATTAAGAGCTACTGGTGGTACCAAAACCAAAACCCCAGGTCCAGGTGGTCAATCTGCTTTAAGAGCTTTAGCCAGATCCGGTTTAAGAATTGGTAGAATCGAAGATGTTACCCCAGTTCCATCTGATTCCACCAGAAGAAAGGGTGGTAGAAGAGGTACTAGATTGTAAGCTTGTTTGGAAATATGTTTTCTATTCAATCCTACATCTTTTATTATAATACGCTTTTAAGTCCTTTATCAACAACTAATTCATTTTAATTCATTAAATTATAATGTAAACCCATCGCTCAATAAAATTTTCATATATATATTGAAAAATCATATATAAAAAATTGTACATTTAAAATAATTTTACAGTAGAAAAAAAAAAACACAAGAGTAGTTGCAAATGCGACGACTATTTTGTTTTATATGCGATAGAAACTGCTAATTGAATATCTGTACGATACGAGCTAATGTGGAAGCTTGCACGATGTCTTGATCCCTTCTTCCCATTTTTGGTTCGTTCCAGAGCAAGAGATGGATCAGACAGACTACTTCGGCCTCGCCTTCAAATTAACCGCTTCCAATCTCATCAGCACGGGCACAACAAATCTACAGATTGGATACTACACATACTAGAGGAAGACACTGAACAACCAGATAGATTTCCGGATATTAGCTACAATGATAAGATTCCTCATATATTTTCTGAGCTGTTGGGATATAGCTACTTGCGGTATTCCTATACGAAGTACTTACTCCAACATCACTTTTCACTGGAAAATGATAATTTGAAAAAGAAGGTTGATGCTTTCATCCGATTTCTCGATTCTAAACTTAATAAGCTGTCTACAGAATATGTGGGACAGTTTATAATACAAGATCTCCCTAGCTGTAAACAATTTGTCAACTCCCTTATACGAAAGTCAGTGCCTACCACTAACAATCAGTCTTCCTTTCACCAGGCATTGAACGACCAAATCAAACACTTAGAGCCAAAGTATCAGCAATTAGTTCAGAAATTGACAATTTCGTCAAACTTGTTGAAATCATTACCAAATAATACTCCTATTGAACCAAAATATTTCCTAGATTCTAGTAAACTGAATATGTCATATCGATTATTGGAAGAATTTGGAGATTATTCATTACAATTTCATCTCCTCTACTTCTCGAAACCGAATAAATCCCCAAATGAATACCTCCTGTCTTCGAAACAATTGGTTTTGGATAACAGTAGTAGACTAATGGATGATTTTAAAAATGGCTTTAGTGATCCAAGTCTTATTGTAAAATACAAACAGGGTCTTCTATTTAGATACCTAGCATTTCTTGACTTGAAAGATTCAGATCTATCTGAATGGTATCAAAAAAACAGCCAAAAAAGCTCATTAGTGCCTGACACTGAACTATTCCATAAGCCTTCAAAGTTCCATGCGGGACAGCTGTTGGTGTTTGCAGAATTTGTCCATGAACTACATCTGTCCGAAATAGAGAGTACTGGAAGCCTTTTCATCTATATGAATGTTTGGGAATATTTGTGGAAAACTGTTCCTGAAAGCCATACCAACTTCAGGACTTACACCAAGTTCTTCAATGACATGTTAGATCTGTCCATCACCCACGAATTGATGACTTCGGTCTTTCCTCAGATTGAAATGGAGAGCACAAATGCTAAAAGTTTCATTGGTCTTTTTGCTCTTCATGATATTGAAGCTTGCAAAAGTTTTATCCAAAGCTTCTTCAAAAAGATACCAGAAGATTTTACGACAACAAGACGCTACTTGCTGAAAGTCATGAAAGACAAGAACATCCACCTATTAAAGTATGCAGAAGTACATCCTTCTGGTGCAAACAATATGAACCTACCTTCATTAGATGTAAGGCCAAAAGTCACCAGATTTGTATTACAAAACCTCGATGCTGTAGCATACAGAGATCCTAGCATTTACCATATTATCAAGGAGTTAAGGCTACTCGGATCTTTCCAAAATAGTTTTTATTTGAACTATTGGTTGTTTCGAACTGCCACATCAGTATCGGTTGCCTACATCACTCAAATTAGAAAGTTTTATTTATCATCTTATTTCAATAAGTTCCTATTGGATGGAGCCAAAGTTTTTGATGGAATCTTTGATGATAAGAAGTATAAACATAACTTAATCAGAGCAAGAAACAATTTTGAATTTGCTGAAAATCAATACAATCAGTTCCTCACTGCTTTAGCCCTTAATGGCAACTGCGAAACTATAAGCAAATACAATGAACGATCAATAACTCTGTTTATGGAAGTCATTCTGAAATTGAGTAGTGTGGACATTGCATCCAGTCTAAAGTCAATTTATCAGAATGACAGCTATTCTTTTTCGTTGGATGACTTGTATGTGAACTCAATGGTTAAAAAATTCAACCAAGCAGAGGTAGTCCCCCCTGAAATCACAAATACCACCAATTTAAACAGTCCACACCTTGATGGGCTAAGCAAGCATTTTCTCAGTTTCTTGAGTTGTGAATTCATTATGAGATTAAGACTCTATGAATTCATTCCTACGAGAAGAGTATACGAGAAACTAATCAAAATAATTACCCAACAGCCGAAATTCATTGATGCTCTTCACGGTTGCAGTGTGGGGAGTTTATTGTGTCATAATGATACTAAAACTGTGCATATTAATATATTACAATTACTTGAGCCTACATTAGGAAGTCTCCCCCGTTCGGGGTTCAATATTAATAAGGTTGAGATGATTGAAAGGAGTCCACAACAATCACAGTTGACTCCATCGTTGCCTGAATTGCCTAAAGATAGCAGCTATGGGAAAGTTGCTTGCATCAACTATCACATCTCGAATGCCTACCTAAAATCAATCAATCAGGGTCCTCCCCGGGTGGTAGAGGAATACTGTTCCAAACTTGGAACTACAGGACAAGAGTTCTTCAGATTTGCGATAAGAAAGCAGGTCATATCGCTTAACCAACAGTATAATTATAAGGAGGAGTATATTGATGAGCTCATTAAAATCCTCGATTCAGGTTACTTGTACACTACAATAGCGTTGGAATCTGACATTTTGTTTGGCTGTATAAACGATCCAGTATACACAAAACTCGTCAAACTGCAAATTCAAAACAGCTACCAACTTATTCGGCTTTCAAAAGCTGCATTCAAACAGTATATTGGTGCTCTATGTTTGCACGAAATAGCTCTTGTTGAAGACTATGTCAATGCATTAGTTCAACCCATAATGGACCTGATGTCAGAACCAGAATGCTTACAAACATTGACTTATAATCTTACCAATTTTGTGGGTGCTACTACTAAAGCGTTACAACAATCAAAATAAGGCCACCGCTGTTGGTTGCACTTGTAGTCTTGTTTTGGGCATGTAATGCTTTTTTCCGTCTCCTTTACTGCAAAAATGCTGCAGGAAAATATTTCCCGATTAGGAACAATTTTCCATATAAGATAAAGTTGATTTTCGCAATCTCCTGACCATGAAAATGTTAACCTAATCAAGGACCTGTATACGGTTTTACATGCTATCAGATCCGCAATGGTGTAGTCGACGGCTAAGTATATAAATAAATAGAAAAATCCGAATGATCGTAAGCAAGAGTTTTTGTAAGCATCGAAAACATGATAGTTGATCCAGGCATTTTAATTCTCGTAGCGGGGGTATTAGTATGTCTAGTTATATCTCGTAAGCAGCTTACTGCCTTAGTATCGAAGTATGTCTCGCTGAAGCCAGCTACTTTAGCTAAAAGTGGTACCCATTATGGCAAGAAGGAACCCATACAAAAGGTCACTCCGTTAATGATTACTCCAGAACAAGTGAAAAACTATGACGATAGACCTTGGAGACCATTTAGATGGCCATATCATCAAACCATGTCGATTTTCAAACTTGACCTTAACCACTGGTTGGATATGGATAAGTATTATTGGCATTATATCCAAGAAAAAGAAAGAATTTGGCATACTTATGGTAAAGAAAATATCGATTGGTTACCTGAAGGTTACGACGCTTGTTTAGAATTGATGCAGACTGTAACCGATCATATGGTTGAGAGATATCCACTTTTATTCACCGTGTTGGAAGATAAAAAGGAAAGAGGGAAAATTGTTAAAAATGAATTGACGAAGGAGATTTTGGATATGACTTTCCCATTGAAAGATCATCCATTACTTTATGTTACCAAGTTAGCTAAAGAAGATTTCTACCTTGTTAAGAAGAATCCTGAGGATGGGTTGCATTATTTAGTAGCTGCTGCCGTTCCGTTCCCGGGTGGGTCATTCGGTATTAACCAGAAGCTTGGTCAAAATTTGAATGTGATTCATGATGATGTTCCCTACTATCACGAGAAGTTGAAGAAATCTATGGAGCGTTGGTTTGAACGATTGGAACCTGGTAATCCTGTTGAAAGAGCTTCCTGGTATATCACTTGGGATCATAAGTTGAAGGTTAATAACATTTATCAAATGCCAAAGTTCGTACCTAATTTAGAGATGGACATGAACAACACCGACGCTAAAGAGTTCAACGTTCGAGTCGAGAGACAAACATTAAGAAGATTACCCAAATCAAATGCCATTATTTTCACCAATCATCCCATCTTTTATTCTCTCGAGGAAATGAAAGATGAACCTTTGGTTCCCTCATTACTAAAGAAAATCATTTACGAGGGTCCTGAAAAGATCATCAAGTATAAGAACTTTACCTTCATTAGAGATCATATTTCTGGCTATCTTGATACTTTAATCAAACGTCAAATCGATAAGAAGCTAATTGACCAAGATACCCCGCTCAAGACGTTACCAACTTATCCATTTGCCTACTGGGCTAAGACAGACTTTGATTTGGTTAACGGATGGCTGAATCCAACCGCTGATAAGGCCAAGTTTGATTATTCTGGCACAATGCATACTGAAAGAAAATACGGTAACGAATAAGTACATAAGAAATATATTTGCAGGCAATGCTTTCGTGAAATGATTCTGTCAAAATGCGCTTTTCTGTTGTTTTTGTTAAATTTAAGATATATGTAATTGAATCTTCAATAAATAGAAGCAGGAATTAGCTATGGAGATATCTCGAGGATGTATGCAATTTAATTTATCTTTATATATGCGTGTTACTTTCGAGTATTTCTTTGTCTTAATTGACCAGATTTTGGTTTACCGACTGAACCACCACTGGCTTGTTGTTGAGGGGCAGCGCCAGCTCTAACCGCAGCAGTTTCGCTCTTTATTTGATTGAATGTTTCAGCAAAATCAGGGTTGATAAACTGCAAGAGCGGAGGAGCAATCATTAGGGCTACCGCTATGGTGAACATGATGGTGTAAGTACGGTTTTTGAAGATGAATCCAAATGGACTGTTCATTAGGATATCACTAAGGCCACCTTGAGCCTTTTCATAGTATTGTTTAATATCCAAAATCAGTATTTGAAGAGGGATTATTTCACTGATTGTTTGAACTTGTGAAGCATTATAAGAGCTACCTCCCCAAATATCTTCATGTGCCTTGATTGTGCCTTGATCAACTATTATTTTGTATCTTGCCCCAGATAATATAAAATCATAAGAATTGATCACTAAGTTATATTCACCATCTTGCAAGTTTTCGAAGTGGAATTCATAATCTTTATTCAAACATCCTTTAGTGGATGAAAACTCACTGGAGCTATTATCCAAACGGAATAAATCAATGTTAAATCTGGATTGATAATTATTATAGTTTAACACAAGTCCTCGGAACCGTTCATCTTGCATCTTAACAATATCATCAGGAGCATTATCAATTCTTCCACAAAACCCGACTGACTCCGAAAGACACCCTGTAAAAAGAATTATGAACAAGATCAAACAATTCATCACCGCTAGTTAAGAAGAATAGCCTTAAATATCCACAATCCAATCACCTCTGAAGGTGCTATTTGTGAGGGTTACCCGCACCTAAATACCTTTGCATAAAAAAAAACTTGCACCAGTATGAAAATTTATTTTCATTTATCTTCTTCTACTCCCCTATTGTACCAAGTATGTGTATTATTGTAGGGCGTCAATTCAAGGTTTCGTTTTAGGAATCAACTCCTAGGGTTGCTGCTCTCTACAACACATACGAGAGTATACTAGTTTCGTCTTCGGATGGGGGTAGTCACGGATATTACGAGCATGATTGTAGGAAAGCATCTACTCCTCTTCTTCGTTGTTTGTCGTATTTAAACCATGGCTAATAATGGAGGGGAATCGAGAGTTAGGGACCTATTTCAGTTGTGCATTCTAGCGTCCAAACATATGTAGTAAGTGCAATATTTTACAGTTGAGAGATACAGTGGTAATAATGTACAGTTAGAATACAAAGTCAGAAAGATCAAACATGACCTTTCAAACTTCTTGATCCCCATCTATCATAGGAGTACAATCCAATAGCGATTAAGAATAATCCACAAAGTTGTTCTGTGGTTATTCGGCCGAACCATTTCGACTCATTATATTGGTAATTGTTATCGAATACCACAAGAATTCCCACAGTGATTAAAACAATCCTCTTCATCATAGATGCAATTGAATAAGATAAGGTAGGGATCGAGCCAAGTAAATGAAATGCTAATAAAGTTTGTAGAAAATGCGATAATGAATCGATTGCAATTAAGACAAGAACCACAACAACATCCGATGCCGATTCAGCGGAACCACGGAAATGTTTGGCATCGGAAACTCCATCGATAATTTCAGGAAGCTCTTTTAAAACGAATCCTGTTATGGAAAAAATAAAACCGACCAAGGAACAGTACAAGATTATTGTCATTTTATCAGGTTTTTCTGTAGCTTCGTAGTTTATCACTGAAGCAAAGGGGTTGCTTATATTGGTGTTATTTTCATCAACCATCTGACTGTAGTGCTGGTCATTAAGATTAGATTCTTCAATTTTTTCATCTAACCGTAAATCTGATGTTGAGTATGGTAGTTTTATGGAATATGTTCTTTGTCTGATATAATTAATGGGTTTATGACTGGACTTATTAGTCTGAGCTTGTTTATTTTCCATTTGTTCGGCATTCCATTCAAATGGGGAAGGGGTACTAGGACGACTAATTTCGGTGTTCAACACCAAACTAGCAGGGTTCGTTGTATTTGAGTCCCAGGTTATCAACTGTTTACCGTAAATATTTTGACTAGCAAAAATAATGGTGCTTATAATACAGAGGGTCACGCCCTTTAATTGGGAGTAGTCGAATTCTAGTTTTGGGTTTTCCAAGGAATCAGATAAAATCATGAGGATAACTCCTGCCACTAATGGGGTTAATGATAGATAAGTGATGAGAGGAAATTTAACCTTGTAAACGAGTCTATAACCCGAAACAATCAACAATGGGGATAATGCTTTTATGCTGGAGATGGTAGCTAATGGCACCAAAGACGTGGCACTTAATGAGAAGAATTTGCCGAGGAATTGAAACAATCCTAGTGGGAGAATTTTCATAAGCACCGATTTTCTAAACGTTGCCAAAGATGGATCTAAAGGAACACTTCCTGGGGGGAAAGAATCGGCCACTTGAGGGAATACTTTAACAAAAGTAATCAATGATAACGAAAGTAGGATACCCATCATGAATTGGAATTGACTTAGGAATAAGGGATACGTGAATCTAATCAATATTAGTTTTGTCAATTGAGACGTGATTGAAGACACTAGATACCATATCAAACATGTCACTACTGTCTTCACCGAGATTGGAGGGAATACTTTGATAAAGTACTCGAGCATCGTACAGAGGATCTTACTTTGGCCAGCGGCTAAATAAAAAAAAAAAGAAGAAAAGGAACAAGATCTAAACGTAAGGCTCAAAACTCTCCTCTGTCCGATTATTTCTGTTTATTTGTTAAGGGAGATCTAGATAAAAGCTAAGAGAAAAGAAAACAAGCGGCGGTTTTTTTGTTTTTTGGCACCGTACCTCCCACGCGATCTGAATTCTCTTCTAATACAGCAAAAGCTAAGTTCATTCCACCATTGGCGCGTTGTTGTTCTACAAAATGTCTCTTATCGAGTTTTTTCTTGTTCATATTGGGTTGGTTCATATCGTCATTGTTATCTGATGTCATAAACTTCTACTATCATACATACTCGTCTCTGAGTGAACTATTTTACTGCCACGAATAGACTCTCCCTGTAGAATCGCCAATCACAAGCCTAAGCTTCCCACGACATAGCTTATCTTCAGTATCTACTTCACTTGCCTTGAAGAGTTCGAGAGTCGTAATTTCTCCGTGAATGTCATCACATCCAACACTGTCATACCTTTCGAGTCCAAGCACAGCTTTATTATCGTAACGAAGCTCGTAAATATCCACTGATCTCGACGGTGACCCATTGGCAATTGCTAGCATCTCGTGGGACCAAAACGTATGGTTGTTTATTGTCAGCTTGTTCTCCGAACTTACCAGACAATCGTTGATGCTGCCGAATCCTATGCTGGTTTTTGCTCCTGGTTTCAAGTTTTGTGTAAGTAGTACGTCTCCATTGATGGTGTAAACCGTGAGGATATTGTGGAATCGTGTACTGGAAATGGTTGCAAAATTCCCCGTATCGTTGGAAATGGCAATTTGCACCTTGGGATGATCTTTTGTCGTCGGTGGTACGAGCTTTTTAATAAACTTGAATCGGGTAAGATCCCACATGATGATTACTCCATCAGCATCTACACTGAGTCCCACCTTAAATGTCTTGCTGAAACGAAGAA
Source organism: Isabelozyma heimii (assembly GCA_030555995.1). NCBI lineage: Eukaryota > Fungi > Ascomycota > Pichiomycetes > Serinales > Metschnikowiaceae > Isabelozyma > Isabelozyma heimii. The sequence continues at coordinate 70,728 of JANIVW010000015.1, forward strand.
GTTTGACCTTGCTAATATGTCCCCGTAAAAGACATTGGAATTGAAGGCTGACAGTCGGCTTCAAGTTACACTTCCATACTTGTATAAGTCCGTCATCACACCCAATCAAAAAGAGTTTCTGACCAATTTGAAGCATACTGGTAATATCACCCAGATGAACTCCAAGAAATGTAGTGGTGTTGACTATAATACTACCAATCGACGTTGAGGCTTTGCGAATCAATAATTCGTCCTCGGAAACAATACAGTTTGGCCGTCCTACCCATTTCCCACTCTTACTACTTTTTTCCAACTTCTCGATTGGAAGTTTGAGTTTGGACTCAAAGGTAATTTTAGGTGCAACTTTGGAATCGATCAGGGTCAAATAGTAGTTTGGAATATTCAACACTTCTTTGGCAACGTGTGACTTATGGAAGACTTTCATCGGCGTTTGGCCAAAATTGTTGATCATACCAATAATGGCTCTTTTTTCAACTTCGTCTTTGATATTATCCAAGTTTATGGCTCCATTATATGATAGATGATGGAATACATTCAATGATTTAATCGCTTCTACCCCATTCTGCTTGAATCCAAATATCAAGTCAATCCATAAATGTAATTGGCTCGAAACAAAGGGGCTTTCTAATGCCTCTCGATTTTTGGCAATGAATATCTTTGGATCTCCCTTGGCCCAAGGGGGAAGCTTAACGTCATTGAGGACCTCTCCACTTTGCAAGGCTCCAAGTTCAAAGTTATTGGAGTTGACTAAAAATTCAGGTAAATAAAAGAATTCGGGTGTCAATTCCCTAACATCAGTGGTATTATCTCGCGACGCTGAAGACCAAGCTTTCTCTATGGAATAAAAGAGACGGTCTGCATGATCAAATTTACCTCCTTGTAGTACCAAATATGATTGTACATATGGCTTCAATCTGATCAAAAACGAAGTTACAATCATAGCTGATGAATAGTGAGTACCGTAATGGAATGGTGGAGCATCATGATCTCCCAAACTATCCAATGCCTCAAATCGATCCCGGAATTGCTCTGCTCGTGGTGATGTTTGTCCCCCCATTGGCTTTGATAAGTCTCTGAATGTCCTGGGGTTGGACAAGTTGAGGATTTCACTCGTATAATCAGCAATAACCCACGGAAATACTGGATACTGGGTGAGATCGTTGAATGTTCTCCCGGCAAAAGTATTGATAATCATCAAATAATAAAAATTGGACATTTCCCCCATCCTCCATTTTCTTGTTGCTTCCAAGTATGCCGATGGTGGGGATGAATGAAAAGCCAGGGTAAACTTAGATGATAAGAATGATGAACTGCTGTTGGAACTCGATGACGAAGATGGAGAACAAAGTTGCAATGACTGGGCTAAATCATAATCAATACCTTTACCAGTAGCCAATGGAGATAAACTTCCATAAATGGAGTCTCTATCTTTGGTGGAAAGACAAGTTAATAATATGCTAGCACCATCATTGAAGAACAATTCCAATGCAATATCTCTTAATAGAAATTGTCTTTTGGAGATACAACTAAGCTTTTCTATACCCCAACTCTTGTTTCTATGGCTTTTGCTGTCGTTGTTGAAGAAACTGCTTGACTGGGAGCTAATGAGCTGCAAGTATGAATCCCTCAAGTCGGAGGGGGCATCTTGAGCATCAATGACATTGCCGTCTGGACAATGGAAATAGTTATCGATCAAATATATATGACTTGAACCTAAAATCATTAAACTTTCGATAGGAACAAGTCCATTTATTTGACTGATATTCCATAACGCCATTATCTGGTCTCCCATATACAAGCTTCGTATAACTTTTCTATTCTTGTCCTCGTAAGTTGTGGTAGGTGATTCAGAAAGGTCATCAATTATTTCAAATCCTTCCTCATTCTCCAATAAAGGGTTGTCTGTGGATAAACTTAAGGTATCAATCCCACTCCTGGCCACCACAGTTTCAAAGTCATCAAAATCACTAGTAATGTCATCGACTTGCTTTATCGGAATGCTTACGTTATATGAAAGCTTTTCTGAGTCAGAAAGTTGTTCTTCGACAATTAACCTTTTTCTCATTCTGTCCACATTTTCAATATAATCTAGAACGTAATGAGGTACTCCTTCGGAATTAATTAGACGGTTTATTTCTACCTTCAAAGACGAATAATTGGAGATGTAAAATTGAGCATTTTCCTGTTGATCTTGGATAGCCCTATTGAACTTGATCAACTCCCCACTTATAATCAGAGCTTTTAGTTGTTCACAATCTTTTTCAAAGCTTTTAATGTAAATACTATTCATGAAAGACAACTTACCTCCATTGTTCAACATAACTTTTATCATATCCAAAACGTGTAATTTTGGACCTTCCTTGAATTTCCCTAGATGAGTATGAAAATTTCTGAGGATAATGTTCTTTAATGTCGTAGTCTTCATAGTTGCTCTTATGGTTTCTTCGTCATTCTTAGAGATCAAATTGTTGAAAAACTCAGAAATCATCTCTCGTGAATTAGAAGAATCAGTTGGATTACTCAAATAATCAAGGAGAGTTTGAAATTCATTTTGTCTGGCCATGTAACAGGTTCTAAGGAAATTTAAAATATGCTCAGAGTGCTCAAGTTGAACTTCTGGCTTCAAACGAAAGAAATTTCCTAGAATTAAATCTATTAAATAGCTTAGCTTCATTGTGTCTAAAACCTCAGGATGAAGTACGATTATTTGGCGGTAGAGTAAAGCCTTTGCTGCTTCATTCATCTTGACGCCAAACTCTTTATTTAAGCGTAATTCATCTCTAGGGTCAAACTCAACCACCCAATCAGTAGGATTATCTAAAGTATACTGTTCTGAAAATTTCAAAAATTTGAGCACTATAACATGCCCCGCATATTTTTTTAACTTATTGTAATGATTAGGAAATTTGAAAAGTGATGAGTTGTTGCCATCTATGACTTCGATAATGGATAAAATGCAAGTGAGATATATGTCGACGTTTTCTAAACTGATGTAGAAGTCCTTAATGAGAAAGTCATTGTAGTAGTAGGAAATCAAATCTGTAACTCCCTCTAGGAATTCTTTTTCATTGAATATGAAATTTGAAACTGTGACAAATCCATTGATATGTTGAAAAATTTGAGGATAGATTATATCAAAGATTAAGGTCTTGGTAATGTCATCTAACGCGTGCAAAATCTTAAATATCTCTTTGACATTCAATAACTTCGATATGAAAATTTTCGATAATACTTTTACAAGCCTTTCATAGCACGTTTCAAAATTGGATAACAAGTCTGATGGAGCCCACGTAAGAGCCACTCGAAGATGACCCACTAATTCAAAAACTCCTTCTATCCACTCTTTCTTGCAGAAGAATTGCAGAAGACTAAGTACGTTCTCGATGGCAATATCAATCGATTCAGCATATTGATTGATTAAATGAAGCACATTTAGAGAGAGTTCGAGTTTATTATTTGTTTCCTCTTGAGATTTGGCCCTAGATGGAGAACTGGTTGCACTGAGTATTCGGCCATTTTTCAGACTCAAGGTGTACATTGAGTTTAACACCACATTGTTTAGTAATATGAGGAAATCAGGCATTACTAACTGACCAAAATGTTGGGTATAATATTTCGACTGTAAAATAGAAATCAAATTCATATTGGCTCCACCAATAGTGTAATTATCAATTTTGAAGCTTGATAAGAAAATCAAACTTAAAATATAATCATCATGCCACCAATCCTTTAATGAATGGGTTAAAATGTCTAATCCATGATTTACCTGAAAAAATCTTTTGATGATTCTAGGTCCCAAAATTTTGAGTAATTTGGTAAGTAAGGTTAACCCACATATTGTAACTTCCTTGCTATTAGCTTCATCTGATTTGAAATTGAATAAAAGCAAAATCCAATGAATTGTAATTGATCTGGAAAACTTTTTCAAAGTCTTAATAGACGAAAGGGGGCCACATAACACTTGCGTTAATGATTTTAACGTTATGATTCCAAATTCAGGAGAAGTGTCATGGTAAAGAGAATAAACTATGAATAGCGAAAGGGCACGAATGGTTTCCACGGAAGTATCACTTCTGACTATACAACTTAATGTCAAGCTTAATTGTTCTAATGATTTTTCGGTTAGATTTGCATCCATCAATGTTGGTGATTTCAAGAATTGAATAAATTTCTTCAAAAGTTTATTCCTGTTTAGCTCTGAAATATTAAACCCGTTATATTTGCTGGCAACCGATAGTATCTGAAAGTGATAAAGAAAGTAATTGAAGTCTTCTGTGCCTAGAAATAACTCAAAGTCCAATATGAGGAATCTATAGGCTGTTGGATTGATTATAATCGAATCAAAAGGATCAATAAAATCATAGCCAGTATGATTTAATAGTAACTTCAATACACTGTAATCATTACATAACACTGCTGCGGAGTCACCAAACTTGGGGGACGAACAACCCAATCTATTCTGCAACTCCGGAACGAGGTCGAAGGTAAAGGAAGGGTTAAATGTCTTGTAATTGCTTAGGAGAATCAGAAGTATTCCGTAGCCATTATCATTATCGAATTCCTTACTTATCCTCCAGCTATTTTGAAGAGTTTGAAATAAGAGTGAAAGGGAAAGGTAGATAAAAGTATCACTTAGTTCCTTGTCTTCATAATTAATACCTATTTCAACTATCTTTAAAATTAGCGGGGCACCTCCTAAGTTGTAGAGTGCACCATGAATGGAGTGAGAACGGTGGGCTAATATCTTGGATGCTTTTGGAGTCTCTAGGTTATTGAGGAAGATACTGTCATGAATTGAGAATATAACATTCGACTGCGTAATTTTAGTCTTTGACAAATATGAAACTATTGTCTTGGCTTCCACTATGTTGGAAGTCGCTTGTGAGTTACTGTTTTGTTGTTGCTTATCGAAATTTTCTGAATACACTGAGGAATTTGAGGAGATATTATTGAGGTGTCTGCCTTTATGGAGACCACTGACAATTGAGCTTGCCCGATTTCTTAGCGAATTTCCCGTCTTTACTTCAAATATTTTCAAGCCCACATTTGTAAGCCCTCTGGAACCTAGTTGATTTAACAAACTTGCTAAATTATCCTCATTAAAATCCTTGAAGTCCCAAATAAAATCCAATCCGAGGTGGTACAAGAAATGAATCCATTCATTCGGTAAACTAATGTTCAAAACAGTTAAGTTACGAAGTAATAGTTCGTCATGTTTTATAATGCCCGGGTTTTCTGTCTTACCAATATAGAACTTATTCCAATTAGTCATGACTTTACGAATCTCGGGACACGGGATCGATTCACTGTATTCACCATCAATATAGAGGTTAAGATTGGAGTAATTGTCGTATGTTAATACGAAATGAATATACCCTTGGTTACTACAGAACTCGGGCGATGAACGGTCGTAAAGTAATTGGTTAAATGTGAACTGCATTCTGGAACCGGTAGATTGGTCAAATATCTCCACAAGGAACTGATTTTGATTTACCAATTGAATCTTGAGAATGGAAGTATCACTGCTAGAAGAACTAGATAGTAAGAACAAGGTTGTCAAATAGTCGTCATCATCGTATTCATCATTAGAAGGATCAATTTGATCCTGAGAACAGTTATTCAACTTAAACCAGGTCTGTAGAGTGAAACATTTCAGGGAGTTGAGTTCATTGGAAAACGGAATTGATATGGAAGAATTTTGGAAATCATTGAATAGAAATAAGTCGAAGTGAGATGGATATTTGGAGTGAGCCTGACTCAAAAGTTCAAGAATTATGAGTATTTGATGATGATGGATTTGTCTATCGAACAATTGTAACAAAAGTTTCTTGTATAATTTAATTTCACAACCCAATTCCATGAAATTGATGATTAGCCTCATATGCTGACCAACTATCAGGGGATAATGATCGTAATCTAACCACAGTGTAGATTCTAAAGCTGAAGATAATAGTAATAAATTGCTAATAATCAATTCATGGACATTAGCTCTGATTAGCTTAATTTTGGTACTGTAGAAAATAGTCACACAATGTAGAAATAATTCGAAAAGAATGAGCTTTAAGTTATGATAGATGTCGTCATCAAGATTATTGAATTTTTGGAGAAATTGGGAAATATGAGTCCTAGTTAATGATTCTTCTGATTTGGGGCTAAGAGACTGAATTGGCAAACCAACGACTATCTCCTCCACAATTGAGGCCAACTCCGACAACTCGCCTATTGTGTCCGGCAATTCAGATTTCCATTCAAGAAGGGCATTGGTATTGATAGTGAAGTCGGCTAACAAATGGTCACATATGAAAACTATGATATCGATGTCATCCCTGGAGCCTCGATCGACCAAGTCATGAGAAGATGAGGGCTCGCTCATTTGAACGGCTGATACAATTACTTCCTAGTGACAAATGAAAAGCAGGTGTTTTTCACAGATCTTAGGGTAGTAGCATAGAATAATCTGCATTGGATTATGCTCTTCGGAGGGAGGTACGGATGGTTGCAGTACCCCATATTGCACGTGATTACCCGTCAAAATGAAGTCATCGATAAGGAAGGAAGAGACTTGATAAGAGACGGGAGGTGTTTTAAGTGGAGAGAAATTCGATTGGAGACAACTACTTTGTAAGTATGAATAGCTCTGACTCTAGCTGCAGCTTTTTCTGGCCAATTTTCATCAATTGCTTGTCTTAAGCTATTTTGCAATCATTCTGGAGCATCAACCCGCAGATATCACTGCACACGCCCATTAGGTGGTATTCTACAGTACTTAGTTAAAAGTATGGCTGTTACTTCAAAATCTCACATCGTGAGTTCCTCTGTCCTCACTTTAAACCACTAGCTTTCAAATTATGGATCTGTAGGCGTAAGATTCTTCAAACTCTACATGTATGCAGACGCGGTGAATTTTTAGGCATCTACTTTTTTTCTTTCTGTCGGAATCGAAAATTGGGCTTCCTACAGAGTGAGATAAGTGAACACGATCAAGTTAATTTATACCACCAACTTACTTTTATAAGGTATTCTCTTCCCGTTCATTGAAAGGATCAGATTGTATATATCACCTTTTTCTTGAGAGTTCAACCTAGTTTTTTGCTCGATTTTTTCCACAGAATCATATTTGCCCCATTGATTTTATTAGCAATAGTCATCTGTCAATGTCTAGGGAAGTGGTAAACCCTAAATCAGCACCAGAGGACACCGTATCGCGACTGGATACTGAAAGCATTTCTGATCCTGCTTTTCCTCCAACAAACTCTCTAGTGTCAGAGACTTCCGTTCCTCCAGCTGAGCCCAATGTTGCATACTCTTCTCCTGAATTAGCTGATAACGGTGATTATGACGACAACGACGAGAATTTTGCGCTTGACGATCTCCTTGAAAAAAGACGGATCCTTCGGGATCTAGCAAGCATCTCAGGTAAAGAAGGTGACACCTGGTTCTTAATCCCTAGTGAATTTTTGAGCTCAGTACTTAACGCTGCTGTTACGTCATTTGAAGAATTGAAACAAGAAGTGGGTCCTGTGAACTGCAAATCCATCGTAAATGAAAACGGAGCTCTATATCCTGAAAATGATGAACCAGTCGGAACCTATAACGTTTCGCCAGCATTATTTGATAAATTGACCGAATGGTTTGGGTTGGTGGGTCAACCAGTTCCTCGACATCTCATCATAAACCCGGAAACAGGTAATAAAGAAGTTGAAAGATATCCTCCATACTTTTTCCTCCATACTTTATCAAAGTCCAATTCCACTCGTGCATATCAATTCTCCCATAATCAAAATAGTCCAATCCCTGGAATTGCTGTATCTCAGACTAAAACTTTCGCTGACTTACTTGAAACCATCAGGACTCACTTGTATCGGGTCCCTTCGAAATCAATAAGATTCAGAGTATGGTTCATCGATAGCCCTAATGTTGAAGAACTTCCCAGCAATATTACCCTCTCGACATTTTTATACGAAATACCCAAAAAATCTTTGGTCCTTCAAAGTATCTATAACGATGCTCTTGCATCTCAAGGTATTTCTAATTCTCCTGCATTTCACTTATTGATTGAATCTTTGGATAAATCTACTCATAAATTTCCCGTTGATCACTACCTTAACAATTTCAATTACGGTAAACTTGATATAAGTAATACGGTTTCTACTGGAGGCCACCTAGGCTTGGCCAATTTGGGTAACACTTGTTATATGAATTCAGCATTACAATGTTTGCTCCATGTCCCTGAGATAAACTACTACTTCTTCTTCAATTTGTTTGAGGATGAATTGAACGCAACAAATCCTTTGGGTAATAAAGGAGATATTGCCGTCACATTCGGTGCATTACTACATAAACTTTTTGATAATTCGAACGGTTCACAGTCATATGTTTCTCCACGGGATTTCAAGCAAACCGTGGGTCGCTATTCTTCAATGTTTCAAGGCTATCAACAACAAGATTCTCAAGAATTCTTTAGCTGGCTTTTAGACGCTCTTCATGAAGATTTGAATCGTATTTACGACAAACCATACTGTGAAAAACCTGAACTCAAGGACGAAGACGTTGATGACCCTAATGCTATAATTGATTTGGCAAATACTTGCTGGGAGCAACATAAAAAGAGAAATGATTCAGTGATTGTAGATTTGTTTACTGGATTATACCAATCTACACTTATTTGTCCTGACTGTTCCAAAAAATCAATTACATTTGATCCGTTTAATGATATGACTTTACCACTCCCCATCAGTAAAAGATGGTATCATACATTCACTATCATTGACTTGTCACCATCGAGTCTCCTTGAAAAGAGGATTATGAAATTTGAAGTTGAATTGAAGAAGAGTTCTAATTTCGATGAATTGCTAAAATACTTATCTGACTACTTGCATGTCCCTGTTAACTACTTATTTTTGTTTGAAACTTTCCGTAATTTTTTCTATAAAGATTTCCAGGAAAGTTACAATCGTAACAAGTTTTTCCCTGTTAGTGAAATCATATCAGATAGTGATGATGTTTTGGTGTATATTATACCTCATGACTCATCTACAAATATAATAGTCCCTGTGTTGAATTCAGTTCCAAGTACTGATAAATCCTACAACATCATTGAACCTTTCGGAATTCCATTATTCTTAGTATTGGACAAAGCTTTTGAAGTCCACAGTTTTGGCAAAATTAGATCTAAACTTGAAGATACCGTCAAAATGTTAAGTAAAGCTGATATCGAACAACAATATAATGAGATCAAAGGGGATTACCAGGGCAAGTTCTTTAGTAGGAAAGATTTCCCACTTTTGTCAAGCAAGAGGAGCACTTTGGAAGAGGATATTGTGATGGTGAATGATGAGGCCAGAAGAACCGACGAGAATGCTGTTGAAGCACTGGCTGATATGGCATCCGATCCTTCTGCTGCTTCTGATGGTTATGATTCTGATATTTCATTGGCCAACCCAAAAATTGGAGGAAACTACGGATTTGAAATCAAATACTACCTTGAAGACAGCAGTAAACCAATTTATGGTCGCGGATTGAACAGATTTGATTTCAATACTTCTACAGACTCAGATGTACACCGAGTATTAAGAATTCCAAGAGGAAGACCCCAATTTAATAATTTACCGTCACTTGCTACTCAATTACCCGAACTAAAACGTCACTACTACCATTATCCCGAATTTGCTTCTAATTTGGATAAGGAAATTCAAGATATGGAAAACCAGGTGAATGTGACATTGGCACAAGAATCTAGCAACCCTGGCCTGGATGAAGAAGTCAATTTGAATAAAACTACAGATGGATTTGTTTTGGTAGATAGCCAAGATAATTTGAATAGCGATGTCGATACTCCTACGGTGAAGCCACCATCCACCACATCAGAACAACTGCAGCTGCTGGATGAAGACGCAGAATCTGATGATAATATGGGCAATGTAGGCTCGTTATTTGATTCGGTTCATAACTTGGGGCCTCCACTTGCTTCATATTCGGACTCAATCAAAGACTCCTCTCAAAATTCACCTGAGGGAGAAAGCAAAATCAACAATCATCCAGTGTTAGTAAATAACAATGTCACTTTAGTGTGTGAATGGGATCCTGAAATCTATGAAAGGTTTTTCTCTCGAGTCGAAGACCAGGGCTGGGAAGACTTGAAATATATTCCTAATCCTGAATTGGAAGCTAGTAAAGAAAAATTGGCCCGCCAAAGAAAGGCTACTATTTCATTGTACGATTGTCTCAAAAGCTTTAGTACACCAGAAGTATTGAGTGATCAGGATTTATGGTACTGCCCACGATGTAAAGAACATAAGCAAGCCACAAAAACAATTCAGCTTTGGTCTACTGGTGATATATTGACCATTCATTTAAAACGGTTCCAGAGTGCCAGATCGTTCAATGACAAAATTGATGTAACAGTTGACTTCCCTATTGAAGGATTGGATATGGCTCCTTTTGTATCGTCAAAGAACAATAATGATACCGTCGACGGAGATGCTCCATTCCAAGTGAAGGAAAATGATTTGATTTATGATTTAATTGCTGTGGATAATCATTATGGTGGCTTGGGAGGTGGACATTATACTGCTTCTGCGAAAAACTTCAGAGATAATAAGTGGTATTACTTCAACGACGGCCGAGTCACCACCATAAATGACCCAAGTGAATGTATAACTGGGGCAGCCTATCTTTTGTTTTACAGAAAGAGAACTGCTAGTGGCAATTTGGTAGGAGGTGCAAAAGTTGAAGAATTGATTCAAAAGGGAAGAACAACTTATGAACTGGGACTCAAAGAAATGAGAAGTAAGTTGCTGGCTATCAAGAACCAAAATGATACATATACTGAGTATGAAATGCAAAAAAATGAAGCAAAGAGAAAAGAAGCTGAGGCTTTAGAGGAAGCCAACACTAGAAATGACAGAGGAGAAGAAGTAGAGCACGAAGAAGAGCCATTATTAGCCGGGAGTCCCAACATCCATGGAGATTCAGATCCTCATGGAGAGCAAGACGAAACACCGGTTGTTAGCACAATCGCAACTCCACCGAGGGTTTTGTCACCAGCTTTAGTGTCTACCAAGAAGTCAAGGTCGCCAGTTAATGAAGATGAATTGAAGCTTAATGGAAGTGATCATAGCGATCATTTCAACAAACGGAAGCAAAGGTTAATATCTCGAGACAAGCATAAAAACAAGTCGATACATATAAACAACACGCTGCAATCAGTGTCAAACATCACTTCTCCGGCAAGCTCTTGTAGCTCAGAAGAATAGCCTCCTTTATCTCTGCCATTATGAAGACAACTATGAATTTAAGGATCATTTCTAGGACGTGAGCAACACGAAGTCAGTTGTGTACGCAGATACTAGTATGGAGTCAGGTATACTCATTAATTATTACTAGATACGTATTAATAGATAGCTATACATAGATAGTGCCTCAAGCATAATGTTTAGAACGAATCTTTGAATATTCCAAAGACTGTTTCAACACATCAAGTGATATGTTGGCTCCTCCACCATTGATACTTACACTCTTTAGTTTATCGCCATCTCTATTAGTGACGATGTTGATTTTGGAAGTCACACAGCTTTCCTCAGAATCGCCTTCAAGATCTGCCAAAATTATCAGTACTTTTGGTTTCTCCAACTCCACGTTTTCATCAACTTCAAGGTTGATAACTCCAAAACTAGAAGATATACCAATTTGCTCGTCATCCAACGTCATAGGGTATCTCAATGACTCATTAGCATCAATGAATAAATTGTCACCTCCGCTTAAATGACCAAAGTTACCTCTTGATCTCACAGGCACCTTAATTTGGTCACTAGTGTCTCCCACGTAAACTCGAGGTAATTTGACGTCAGATAGAGCATTGACCAAAGCATTATAACATAAATCAAATAATGGGCCCGACCGACTGAACACTTTCAAGTGAGCATAGAGGACGAAGGAATATGCCTTTTTGTTATTGAACGACGGTATATCTTCAAGAATAGCATCATTTTCTGCAATTCCAGGATAGAGAATAATGGAGGATTTGTCGGAGTCGTTGAGAATTTGATATCCTGGAGTGATTTTAAGTGATTGTGAAGGAATAATCTTTCCGTGTAATATTGTTTCGTATAATTTTTGAGAAATGATCATCTCTTCATCAGTAGGAGCGCCACTACGGCCTCTTAGTATTTCCACCACTGGATATATGGAAGTATGAGATAATGCCCGAGATTCTCCTGAATCTTCCACTATACCTAGAGTAATACCACAGAACAATGAAGTATCTCCTTTCTTCGCTATAGCTGATCCAACAACATTATTGTCTCCCAATTTGTTAAGGTTGCCTTTACTTATTTCCATAGGTTGGAACTCATTGAAATTTCGAAGCGAGGGTCTGAGCCCAATTTGAAGATGACGTTGTAATGATACGTCCGGGGCTATTCTTGCCAACACATCTGGAGGGAATGATACGTGATGAGCTCCGTTCATGTTGTTATAAATACTAGAAGACAAAATGTATAAAAAGAGAAGACTTCATCAGAAAAGTCATCTCGATTTTCGCACATTTTTCTCTGGCTGCCAAAAACCTGATAGTGCAGAAGTTGATTGAAAGAGCGTGTGAACAATGCATTTTGATAGATAAAGTAAGACGAAGGCCAGCTATTGAAGTTTTATCTAGTTATTTAGTATACTTCACATACTTTTGGAAATTAAGGTAGTTATGAAAAAAAAATATTGCTGAAATAGCTCTCATAAATCGAGTACATCAACCTACTTAGCTCTCCAAAGAAGAGTCGAAGAAGTTCAGGAGAATTAGTTCAGCAATCTGGATTAAAGCAATGAGTTACTAATTTTGCCTTGAAGATGCTGCAAGGCTACGTCACTTACTAGCCCAGTCCATGTTAGTTTATACTTACTTACAGTTTGCATGAACTTTACGATACTTATGCTAAATACATTCTTAATGATGCCATTTTTCGGCTCTATTATAATTCACTACGTTCGGTCCATTACGCTTTACCAACCTTCTGAATCCAGATCTTTTCTGCTTCAACAATGGTATTGTTATTGGCTTTCATCTTGTTCATGGTCTCAATGTACTCATCGTATTCATCGCTATCATATACGATTCCTCCACCAGCTTGTAAGTATGCAATACCATCCTTATAAACCATAGTTCTCAACGCAATACAAGTATCCATGGTTCTACCATCATAACCCCAATGGCCCACAGCACCAGCATAAATACCTCTCTTTTCTTTCTCTAATTCTCCAATGAGTTCCATTGCTTTCACTTTTGGAGCTCCACTTACAGTACCAGCAGGAAAAATAGATCTGAAGGCATCAAATCTGGTCTTATCATCTCTTAAAGTTCCACTTACTTCAGAAACAAGGTGCATGACATGAGAAAATCTCTCTATGGTCAAAAGTCTATCTACTTTGTTACTAAGGGGAGTGCAGATTCTGTTAATATCATTACGGGCCAAATCCACCAACATGATATGTTCAGCTCTATCTTTCAAGCTGCTTCTTAAAATGTTAGCATTTTCTTCATCTTCTTCGTTTGTTTTACCTCTTCTTATAGTACCTGCAATTGGGTGGGTGACCACACGATTGTGTTCATCCGATTTCACCAATAATTCTGGAGAAGCCCCGATAATTTGAAAGTCAATGAGGTCAATATAAAATAAGTATGGTGATGGGTTTACGGTTCTTAAGTGACGATAGATATTGAAAGGATGTAATGAGGTTGGTCTGGCAACTCTTTGGGATGGCACCGCTTGAATAACGTCACCTTTCAAGATATGCTTCTTTAAGGTTTTAACGTGGTTTTCATACCCTTCTTGGCCAATGTTGGAAATGAACGTTTGATTCATTTTGATTGGTGGTTGTGGGGGATTTATCTCCTCGAGGGTTTTATGGGCCGATAATAATTTTTCAATATCATTGATTTGAGCTTCGGCTTTAGCAAATCTAGTTTTCAACTCTTCGTCAGTCAAGTCATCTTCTAGAACTTCGATGTTGTTGATAATTTGAAATCTTTGGTAGACATGGTCGAATGCAAGGATAAGATCACATAACATCAACACTGCTTCTGGGACTTTCAACACATCTTTCAAAGGTCTACGAGTTTTAGGTTCAAAATACTTCACACAGTCATAAGATATGTAACCAATGGCACCACCACATAACCTTGGTAATCCCGGCAATTGAGCTTGATTATATTTGGCTAGTTCTTTTTCTAAGATGGTAATTGGGTCCACGTTCAAAAATTCCTCAGAGAAAACATTTTCATCATCTCCGGTTTTGATGATTTTCTTAGGATTAATTCCAATAAAAGAATATCTGTCAACACTGTCACCATTTAAAGCAGACTCGAATAAGAACGATGGAGACCGCTCAGGGTTGTTCAAGTCAGCAATCTTGAGATATGCCTGGTGGACATTTAACTCCTCAGCACTAACATACTTATATATTGGATATAAGTTTGGTCTTGGGGTAGTATCTTTATGAGATTCAATTATGGATTTCAATGACTCCAAAGATGGTTGGATATCAGACTGATCTGTTAGTATACGACTTCATGCAACATCTTTCCTCTATACATACAAACATGGCACAGCGAATCGGTTACGGTTATTGAAGAAAATGAGTGAGTCAGTGAAAGAAAAAAAAAAAAAAGGTTGGTTCTGAAAAATTAATATACAGGATTATGAATCTATAAAACTATTTACAGTGGAGGATCGGGTGATCTCTTTCACGACAATTCGTCTCGGAGCACACACTCCCCGGTTATAGGGTTGAGGTGAACGACTTTGTCACAGTAGATACTGGAACCGACCGTAACTCCTCGAGAAGAGTCGATGAGGACGTCTATTTCCAAGCACAACTCCGAGCAATAGGCCCGACAGAGTCTTTTATGGAGGGTGGGGATATCAAATCCCATGCTAGTGATAATACAAGCGTATCTAGTTGACGATTCGAAGAAATTGGAAGGTTCCTTGAGCCTATGCTCTAGCATTTTCAAAGTCCAGTAAATCTTGTTCTGTGATCTGAGAAACTGTGCACGGTTATCTGAGTTGATAAGGTTTTGTAGCTGATGGTGTAAGCTCTGTACACTCAACGGACTCTCTACGTTATAGCCCCAGTATTTGAGATTGTAGTTGTTTTTGTTAGTGAGCTCTTTTCTTTCAATTCTTTGTAATGATTGGCTGTTTGAGTTAGTGATGGTGGTATGGGTAAGGATTTGAAGCTGGTTCAACAATGCTTCAGCATCATTGAAAACGTCAATAATATTGACAAAGCCTGCCTTCATACCATATGCAATGTGATCCAGTGATTCTTTAGAGTTTGGATCCGAAACGATAAGCTTGGTGCGAGAAAGGTAGTTTTTCCCAATCAAATATGCCGGTAGTGAAAGAAACCCTGTCTGTTCTTTAGCAATCAAGGTCTGGTAAAATGAATTCGCATAGTACTCTGGGAGAAGAACATTTGAATGAGAAACCAAAACATCATCGTCAACTTCATCCTGTCGTTCGGATTCGATGTCAATTTCGACAAATGTCTGAGAATCAACAAGATCCTGAGTATGCTTAAATATTGGGAGGCTATTGCGTTCGCAAAATAACGAAGTCATTCTTCCTGAAAACATCTTAAGTTCATTGATGAAGAATTTTGATTTGGAGCTCAGTAGACTAACAGTATCAAGCTTAGTTACAATAGTTTCATTCAGTCCATCTTCGTAGCTTAGTGTTTTTATCAAATTGGATGAGTCTCCAACATCAATTATGATATTTGGATCATTATTAGCAGCCCCATCTAGGTTTCTCACTTTGAAATGGCTGCTCATGACATTATAAAGAAACCGAAGGTTATGATGATCGTATTCATCGTAAGAATCTTCGAATTCTCTCTCAGCTTCAGAATTGTACTTGAAAAGCTTGAAAGGGTTTAAATGTGATTTGGGCTCGAAGAGTCTTTGTAAATCATCCCAATTCACAGATTTGATTTTCACTCCATCCAAGGAATCAAACGAGAACTTGATTTTTTCTGAGGCTTCGTGGAAAGGATTTGAATCGAAGGTGTTGTACTCGTAGCTCATGGTCATACAAGTTGTGTCAATCTTCTGTTTGCCAAAGCCAAAGTATTCTAGCACTGGACGGAAAAAAACAGTAAATCTGGCTAAACTCTTCATGTAGTTGCTATTTGACAAGATGTTGTGGAATAAATTAGTATTAGGAGCAAGTCTTGTGGTGATGTCAGGAATATGCAAATTTATGCTATACTTTCGGGTATTTATCTTCTCCAATGATACCCCTAACAACGATGTGCCGCTGAGTCCATTGAATGGAAGGGCATAAATTATGTGGTCATTGTAATACTTATTTTTTTGTCTGATATGGTCAAAACGGTCCACATATTCTTGAAGTTGGAGCATATGATGTGATTCCCTTTGAGTGTAATTCATTTCTAGTTCACTGGAGGACGATAGTTGGTACTGAGGTGGTTGTCCGTGAAAATTAGCCGAAAGATAGATATCTGTTAGCTGATTCTTGTCATTATCGTAAATTTTTAATTCCTCTAGAAACTTGTAAATTCCATTTGGTGATACTTCTGGAAGATAGGGGAACTTCTTTAGTAACATTACCAAATGAGGGTGAGGATACACAATTGCAAATTTAAGTACATCAATAAGGGTTTTGAATTGTTTCCCTTCCCAGATATGGAAGAAATAGTTCAAATTCTCAAAGGTGTAAGGGTCTGAAGAGCGTTGTTTCTGTACTAATGATTTGAAGAAAGTATCATACTTGAGAAGAGTATCATTGTTTTGTAGCTCATTCTCAAGTCTTTGAATTGCGAAGGAGTTCTCTGAAGAATTTGTCATATATAAAGACGAAGACGGGAGCAGGTTCGAGTAGCCCTTCATAACGTTAGATAAATGGCTTTTCCGGTAACAAGAAGACACCAACCAGTTAGCAGGGTTATTGGTCAAGTGCAAGTGACAACTCATTAGCAACACGGACTGATAATAATAAGATGAGTTGATAAGTGCAGCTAGGTCATGTTGTAGCTGAAACGAATTAATAATTTGAGGAAGGGTAATGCAAGATATTTCGTTACTGGAACAGAATTGGGAGAATACTCTATTGAATAGTCCTTTGTTCTCCAAAGTTGTCATTAAATCGGTAGAGTCATTGAGAAACTGTTGAATTATTGAAACTAACTGAACTCTCGGCGAATACTTGTCATCGAATCTTTGTTCTAATACCCCGAGGTTGTTAATCCATTCAGCATGAAAGATTCTATTAAGATGTAATGTGACATCCTGAGGAGTAACATTCCGTAGTTCATTGTCCATGGTTAAAACCGTTAGTTTATTGTAGTTTTCGTTGAATTTTGCTTCTGGTTGTTTCAAAACCATGGCAAATGAATTCTTGTTGGTCAAAGGATCAATGAACTCCACTAATGATCCAACAAACGGTATAATTCTTTCATTTATTTCACAAATTTCTTCAAACGTCTTATACGGTTCGTAGCTATTTTCATTTAATACCTGCTCATCAACCTCCACGTCGTACTTGCTCTGGTACTGGTCTATAGGATTAACAAACAACGATCTTTCCGTCATAAACTTCTTAAATTGTTCAAGCGATTCCCGGTGTTCCCCTTCCATCCCTTCGAACAACTTATCAGACTTACTTGACATTGACCGTAGTTGATTCGGTAGGAGCTTTGATGGTGAGAGCCAAAGTCGTGGTCGTAGACCAACTCTGGCTCGTAGTAGTATGCCTCTCATGTGCTGGAAACTGTTTAAATGGTGGTTGGACCTATAGCCGCTTATAGTGTATAAGCATACAATATTTGATCTGTCCAGTGCTGATAGTCTTAAGATGAGAAGCCAATCTCAGAAAAAAAATGAGATGTAAAAAATTGCAAAATAATGTGAACAATTGCAAAAAACAACGCAGCAGAGAATATAAAAGGTGTAGCAAAAGTTAGATGGATCAATTCTCCTGCCCTACAATATCTAATTATCAATTTTATATCAACTACACATGAATCATTTCCATCTTTGCACAATGACCGCATTTTTCAACTTAGCATCAGCAACGGTAACACTACTAGATTCTTCAATGGGCTTTACAGGGAAGGCATGCGATAACAAAAACGCTCTTGAAGTGTCGTCATTGAATGAATGGTTTCTAACAAATGTGTAGACTTTCACTATGGGGTCACTAGAATTAAATTTATGGGAGACCTTCTTACCATTAGCAAATCTGATTTGCACCAAAGAGTCGCCTTCACCTTCATTCTTTGGAGGATCGTGTTTTTCTGACGCATTTGTGGATAGAGCTGCAACTGGTGTTGGTTCGGGAGTAGGAGTGAATTCACCTGGAACTGGAGATCCAAGTCTTTGACCCTGGCCGTGGAATCCACCTACTTTTCTCTTAGGAGGAACCCAATCTTCATCAGTCTTTCTAAATACTGACACATCTACATCTTGACCAAATTCAACGTCAAGCAAAGACACTGGAACTCGTCCTCGGTTCAATTCGTTTAATACGCTTTCATTATTAGGATCATCGTATCTGTGCAATGGGCCATCTCCCACGGTGAAACCTTGTTTCCAGAAGGTAATTTCTCTTGTCTCCTTTGATGGTCTTCTAGGCAAGTGAGCGGTAGGGTCAGCAATGGCTTCACTGGGTTGTTCTTCACTACCAAGCTTGAATCCTGTTCCCGAAAATTTAGGAATTGGGTCTTCTGGTTCTTGGGCCGACGGACGATCATCGGGTTGGTCAATTTGCTCCTTAGCTCTTTGAAATATCTGATCTATTATAGATCTATCATTTTTTTTCTTATCTTTATTTGGGTCTTCTACTTGTAATCCTGATTTCTCTCCTCCAGTGAAGAAATTGGTGTTGGTTTTCTTATCTTCAGCTTCTCCTTCTTGACCATGGAGATCTCTAAATGTTTTAATACCTCCAGAGTTGTTGTTCTTTTTTCTCCTAGGCTCCTCACTAGAAGGTTCTGAACCACCAGAAGCCTTGCCATTATTAGCGTAGAAATCCTCAATGGCATCCATCAAATCATTGTTGTTCCGGCCAAGATACTGCTCGGCAAGATATCTTGAAGAAGTCGTCACAGCAACGAACTGCGCAATCAATTGTTCCTGATCCGAATCAGACATTATGTTTAAGCAATTGAAGTAAAAGCAGCCCAAGTTTACTGATGGCAATTTTCTGTTCTATACTATGATGGAATTGCGGTACGGGTGTTTTTTCGATGTAGAGATCTTTCTCCAGTCGACCTACAGTCCAATAATATATAGGATGATATTAAAAAATATACAATATCCGATGTTGAAATCCCAAATTTTTAACCCCGTGACAACGACGGGGAATCCCTGGTAGTGAAGCAAATAAATACAGATTCTTCACCAACCGAGTTTTCCACCGACGTCATCAAATAATAAAATAATGATAAAAAAAAGCATAATCATAGAATTCTTTCTCTCTCAAAGAAAGTCTTCATCAAAAGCAAACAGTAAAAAAAAAAGTAGATAAAAAATAATTAATAAATTACATTAATGTTGAATAAATGCAATGTTAGGATACAGCATCAACAAAAGAATTGAATAATGCAACAACCATTGTCAAATGGGGCAAAAAATGTTTAAAGGCAGGTTAAACCAAATTAGTATTTGGATCTGAAGTGCTTAGCAGCATTAACCATATTAGTCAACGATTCTCTGACTTCGGCCCAACCTCTGGTCTTTAAACCACAATCTGGGTTAACCCAGAATTTGCTAGCTGGGTAAACCTTCAAGATTTCTTCAATTCTGGTGATGAATTCTTGTTCAGAAGGAATTCTTGGAGAGTGAATATCGAACAAACCTAAACCAATGTGGTTAGGGTAGTTGGAGAATTCTTGAATGTAGTTTGGATCATCCTTCTTGGAGAATTCAATAGAAACCACATCAGCATCTAAGGCCTTGATATGGTTTGGATCCAAATCAGAGTAACAGAAATGAGAGTGGATCTGGGTAGAGTCTTCGACACCAGAGGTAGCAACTCTGAAAGATTGAGCAGCCCAGTTCAAGTAGTCAGATCTTTCTTTACCAGCTCTTAATGGTAAACCTTCTCTGATAGCTGGTTCATCAACTTGGATAACGGTGATACCGGCTTTTTCCAAGTCATTGACTTCGTCTCTTAAAGCAAGACCCAATTGTAAGGCTTGGACTTTTTGACTGACGTCATCTCTTGGGAATGACCATCTCAAACAAGTAACTGGACCAGTTAACATACCCTTCATTGGAAGAGAAGTAATAGATTGAGCGTAGACGGATTCTTTAACGGTCATAGCTTTTGGTCTAGAAACGTCACCAACGACAATTGGTGGTCTAACATATCTGGAACCGTAAGATTGAACCCAACCACCGGTGGTGAAAGCGTAACCTTCTAATTGTTCACCGAAGTATTGAACCATATCATTTCTTTCTGGTTCACCATGGACTAAAACATCCAAGCCAATTTCTTCTTGGAACTTAACGACAAGAGAAATTTCTTGTTCGATGAATTTTTCGTAAGCTTCAGCAGTAATTTCACCTTTGGCGAATTTGTTTCTGTTGATTCTAATATCTTTGGTTTGAGGGAAAGAACCAATGGTGGTGGTTGGGAACAATGGCAAGTTGTATTTAGCTTGCTGAGCAGCCAATCTGACGTCGAAAGCAGATTTTCTTTGAGCTAAAGATTCGTTAATAGTGGTTAATCTTTCTTGAACTTTAGGGTTGGTGGTAATAGAAGATTCCTTTCTAGACTTGATAGAAGCGGCATTGGCAGCTAAAGCTTCGGAAACATCAGCACCAGAAACAGATTTGGCAATGACAACAACTTCATCTAATTTTTGGGTAGCGAAAGCGAACCAGTCTTTGATGGTAGCATCTAATTTCTTTTCATTGGCCAAATCAACTGGAGTGTGTAATAAGGAAGAAGAAGTAGAAACAACGACTCTGTCCTTACCCAATTTTTCAATGGCTTTAGAAACAAAAGCAGAAGCCTTGGAGAAATCCGTTTTCCAAATGTTTCTACCATCAACAATACCAACAGATAAAGATTGACCTTCAGTTAAGATGTCAGTAACTTCATCGAATTGTTCTGGGACTCTGACAAAATCAAAGTGGAATCCAGAGACTGGTAAAGATTTAATAGCAGCCAAGTTTGGTCTAACATCACCGAAGTAAGTAGTTAAAACAATTTCTGGTAAAGAAGCATCGTTAGTTAAAGCTTCGTAAGTAGCTTGGTATTTAGCTTGGATAGCTTCTGGTAAATCCAAAACCAAGATTGGTTCATCGATTTGAACTTGAGAAGCACCAGCTTTCTTTAATTCAGCTAACAAAGACTTGTAAACTGGTAAGAATTTGTCCAATAAGGAAATAGGTTCTAAATCAAGAGAATCCTTATCAGCTTTACCCAAGTACAAGTAAGAAATTGGACCAACAATAACAGGTCTGGTTTCAACACCTAATTCTTTAGCTTCCAAGTATTCATTAACTGGTTTCAAACCGGCTTCAGTGTTTAATTTGAATTCGGTAGAGTGAGAGAAAGTTGGTCTGACATAATGGTAGTTAGAATCGAACCATTTCACCATTTCCAAAGCAGTGACATCAACAGCGTTGGTAGTTTCAGTAGCTTTTCTTTGTAAACCTCTACCCATGGCGAATAAAACGTCAATTGGGGCTAAATCGAATTTGGTGTAACGATCGGGGATAACATTGAATAAAAGAGATAAATCCAAAACTTGATCGTAGTAAGAGAAATCATTGGATGGAATGATATCAACACCAGCATCTTTTTGTAATTTCCAATTGTGAGCTCTCAATTCTTTACCTTTAGCTAATAAGTCTTCAACAGAGACTTTACCTTGCCAGTAGGCTTCGGTAACTTTCTTTAATTCTCTTTGACCACCAATACGGGGGAAACCTAAGATAGATGATTGAACCATTTTGTTAAATAATTGATAATACAATAATTAATAGAGAGAAGAAAAAAGGAAAAGAAAGAAGAAAAAAAAAATTCGTGGGCGAGATTCTACTTTATACTTATAATAAATCGAAGGTAATAAAGTGATTTTAGACTCCTCCCACCAAAAAAAAAAAAAAATCTGAAAATTTTCACTCCAATCGGGAACAAATGATTCACAATACGAAAATTTTTCAAAATCTCTCTCCCCATCATGCCGGTACAGGAATTGGGAAATTTGTAGCGACAGCACCACCAGCCGATTACAAACTACTCTCAATTATAGTCACTGACGATGCCAAATCGGTGCTGAGTGCTGATATGTCGACATTAAAAGGGCCCACGTCCTACCATTGGCAACGCGATGGCTTTCACCACAGTTACAACGTGTTGAGCACTATCGTAAAGAGCTATACGAGACGATGCAACACGTGATATGCATATGACAATTTCCAGATGTCCTCAGAACACGTGATTGGAGATGGGTTTTTTGATTAAAGGCTGGCTGATAAAACATCAGCCGTACAGGCTCTGTAGATAGAACTTATATACAGATACAAATACATAAGGATTAGAGCTTAGCATCACCGAACTTCTTTCTGTTGGTAACGATTTTTTGCACCACTTCAGGACTATGTAAGATCCCGTATCTTCTAAATTGTTTGATGGCCTCAACGAGATTGGAGTCTTCTTGAGCAGTGTAACGTTGGAAGAATTCACCCAATTGAGCGAAATATTCATAGTTCAAGGTGAATTTGATTAACTTGGAGTCATCTCTCATACCTGGTTTCTCTTCCACATCTTGTTCTTCTGGTGGAGGTAATAAATCTTTCAAAGTAGATTTATTATCTAAAGGAGTATTGAAACCTTCACCATCACCTAAGAACACCCCCAAATTCTTCAATTTATCGAAAAGACCAGCTTGGTGAGCAGGAACCATACCACCGTATTCTTTTATTTTGTAGTCACGGTAGAAATCCTTGTATTCATCAGGACAAGCTCTTCTAACCCCAGTCCAACCAATTGAGATTAACCCTTCTTTTGTGATGGTTTGAGGAACATCGGAACGCTTCCATCTGAACAATTTGATGGGATTGAAAGCACCAGTATGGATGAATAAGAAAATAACAGAAACCTTGATTATGTGGAAAATGAAAAATCCAATTTGGGCCAAATTACTAACTGGAGCTTGAATATCGTCCGTCAAAGTTTTGGCCAATTTTTCATATCCGAGATTGGTAACCAAATAGGCAGCAAGTTTACTAACTTGATTGGTTAAACAGAGTCCTGGGGTTGGGGAAATGAAATCTGGGAGATCGGTGTATAACCAAACCAAAAGGAAAGTAAGGAACGAGTAGAAGCCAAAGGAGTTGAATTCCCAAATAGGTATTATCAATTGACCTGGCCAAATATTGTCGCTAATCTTATCATTAATTGATACTTTTTTCAAGTATTTTTCATCGCTGGTTTCGTAACTGAAAAGTAATGCCCCATCGTCAGTAAGGTACCCAGGAGCAGTTGACACGGTGAATCCGATTGGTAATGAATTATAGAACATATTTGGTCTTAAAGAAATTGGAAGGGTTTTGAAAATCTTGTACAAATCTTTGAAAACACTGCTGTTTTTCACTTGGAAGCAATAATCCTTCTCTAAATCATCATTGAATCTGACGTATGTTTCTAAGAACCCGCTTTCTTCAGTCTCATTGAGATCATTCAAAATCTTCTCTTCCTCTGCCATATTGAAATCTATCAATTAATGAAATACAGACGCCACTTTAGAAAGAAAAAGATGTCGAAGATTGAAAAGTTGGAAAGAAAAAAGAAGAAGGATCTAGTCAAAAAAAAAAAAAGTACAGAAGAAAAAAAAAGAGAATCTAAAAAAAAAAATTATGTCGAAAGCAAATAGAAAAATATTGGAACTAAGCATATTAAATGGAGTATTTGGGTGGGGATAAATTGGGGAAATTCGACCGAAAAAATACTCTGACATTTTCGCCCGGTTTACGATCCACTGTGGCAAATGCAGACTTTTTTTTCCCTACGTCGGTGACAAAACTGTTTAAATGCCTTCTTCAGCTAGAAGATATGGCCAACTTCTGTTGGGGCTGCAACTTTTGCCCCGCTGTTTTTACACCCACCAGCGTTCGCATTACACCACTCCACTATGGGTGCTGGCACGACCTGTGGAGAATTTCGCCCGCCCCACTTATTAATTGGTGCACGGATGCAGGTAGAGGGTTGCCTTTTTTTTTTTTTTGCAACATATGTGACATTTTACAACCGTCTTTTGTTATACACCACCGTCGCGTCTTCCACAACGATGTCACAGGCCCCCTTGGATAGTAAACAGTCACTTGATTTGATCAAGGAGCTTGTAGAGATATGCCTTAATTGCATTACTTATATCAGGGACATCTTCCCTGATTTCTGCTACATCGACTCTACGTTTCAAGGTAAACAACCCGATCCTATGAGAGGCGTCTCGTATACTAGTGGTGGGGTATCGTCAGTTAATACCAAACGATTGGTACGAGGGAAATCGCATGGTAGCGATATGTTCATGGACTGGATCGATGCCTTGTTTGATGCTATTGATAACAAAGTTGTGAAATGCATTCAGCTATTGATTTCAGCACAAGCTACCGCCGTACCCCATGAGGTGTATTCGTTTGAAATCGACTACAATAATAGCGATGTATTTGTTGGAACACAGTTGAACCTCCATAGTCATGAGGAAGCTTCACCGGTGGGCTGCCAATTGCGAGTCCGAAACATCATCAGAAACCTATTGCTTACAACACAAAATTACCGCCCTCCACCATTCAGAACCCTGGTTGCAATAAAGGTCCTTCTTGATGATGAGAATCCTACCTACCGGCTACCGGGGTGTTTTCACGAGTCAACGTCATCTGAGATCAAGGTATCGCAGTCAATCGCAGATAGAAATGTTGTTGGGGATTTCGGCAAACTTGGAACTAGTAGTCACAAGATAATGCTCAAAGGGATTAGTAAGTTCTCTGAAGGTAATGAAGATATAATTGCACCTGATTGCTACAACGACGAAGATCTCACAATTGATCCGTTCGAGTTCTTACGGGCAGGAGGAGGCGGTGGACTCAACATGGAGTCATTTATGGTTCCGGTAACCAAGATTGACTTCGGAGGCCAGGATGACTGCAGGAATATTTAGGGAGTGACAGATATCACTGACTGACTGCAAAGAGATCGCCAGACTGATTGCAAAGAGCTGAACTTCCAGGTTGACAGAAAAAGCCATAATGACTGCATGTAATTTCCAGACTGACATCGTAGATCAGAGAGACTGCAATGAACTGGATTTGCTTCAATATTCACCGGAATTACTATGGGCTGGGTTTCTGTGAAGAGTTGAAATCCACAGAGACCGCCTTATCTCCGCTTAGTGCTAAAGAACACGACGAGCTGACTATGCAAAGCCATTATTCGCGTGTCTGCTGGCTTGACGAGGCTATTTCTCCTTGGCTCCAGGCTGGCTTGACGAGTGGTGTAGACAACGCTGGAGCTGGCATAAACTCCGGCTTGCTTGCCCTACTGAAAAAAGAAAAAAAAAAGAAAAACTCAAAAGTACGTTGTGCAGCGACTAACAGAAGTTTAAGTCAGACCACCGCAATTAATTTATCCTAATTAAGCCATGCCACCGATCCGGGCCGTTTATATGTCGCCAAAGAAAAGGTACCAGAGTCGATGGGCCGAAGCTAAATATAGGCCAAAAACCCTGGCGACTCAATTGACGGTAGTCGCACACATACGCTCTGCCGCCCCAAATGCAAAAACAAAATATGACGAGGCCCCGAATTCATTGACATCGGCAGGAGAGAGAGGCTTCGAGGCTTCGAGGCTTCGACAATATGTGGGATTCAATTGGATACTTTGACGGGGCGCGGTCGAAACAATTTTTTCTGAGATCAAAAACCACAACAGAACATACAAGAATCAATCTCCCATCCTCCAAGATTTGAACCCGGAACATCAGATGTTTCGAATCATCCGTCGTAAAAACTACTGGTTACCATCCACATACGAAGCGATATGTGGGAATCCTAGGCCCCAAGACTGAAGTTCATAACTAGATTCGGGCTCACGCTCGAAATCGCTATTTTGTTCCCGACACAAAAAGTACGCTCTGTCAATGTTTTACGTGCGTGAAACAAACAAACAAGGCAATTGTTTAGTAAACTGGGTAGGAACCCATGCAGGATAGCAGTACAATGCGTGAATTTGTTTAGCTTTCGACTAGATTTGGTGGTTATGAGAATTGCATGGTTCCAGAGAAAAAATAAACGGAAAACAGGTAGAAAGATACTTCGTGTTTTGTTCCCCCCCCCCCAAGAGGAAGCAGTGTTCACCTAGAAAAGTGGCACCATTACTAAACTTGATGATAGATCTAGATGTCTGCCGGTATATCCACAAGTTGCCCTGCTGAATCTCCAATAGATACCCAACTGAAGCTAACTTCTTCCGGCATCTATTACATCATTTGGTTTTAGTGTCTTCTACTGATTCGATTAATTGGGAAGAATATTTTTTAGACGCATTTATTTTTTATTTTTTTGGGGGGTTTTTTTGTTAATTTCGTTAAAACTGAAATTTTATTTTACTTGGGCTGAGGAATATTTTTCACCATTTTTGATCCATCGCCTGCGAGTGTTGATGTTTCCTATCGATTTTCCCTCCTATTATATTAATTTGCCAATTCCTTTTTAAATAATCTTTCTTTTTTTTTTTTTTTTTCCAACTTCATTTTTTTATTTTTTTTTCCTTTGAATCATTTCCTTTGATCTCTTTTGAACCCGCTTGATCCCGAGTTCATATATTTTGAATCATCATCACTCGTTTTTGATTCATCGCCATGTTATTCAAAAGTTTAGTTTCATCCACTTTATTGGCTTCGTCCATTTTTTTCAAATCAGCCGTTGCTGATGATTTACCCGAAATTGAAGTTGTTGGTAACAAGTTTTTCTACGCCAATAATGGTTCTCAATTTTACATGAAGGGTGTTGCTTATCAGCAAAACACTGCCAATGCCACTGGTAATTTCGTTGATCCTTTAGCAAATGCTGACGCTTGTAGAAGAGATGTTCCATACTTGGAACAATTACAAACAAACGTCATTCGTGTTTACGCTTTAAACACTACTGAAGACCATACTGTTTGTATGCAACTTCTTCAAGATGCTGGTATTTACGTCATTGCTGATTTATCCGAACCAGATGCATCCATTAACAGAGAAGATCCTGAATGGGACATTGATTTATACAATAGATATACTGAAGTGGTTGATAAATTCCACAACTACTCCAATATCTTAGGTTTCTTCGCCGGTAATGAAGTTACTAACGATAAAACTAATACCGACGCTTCCGCTTACGTTAAGGCTGCCGTTAGAGATACTAAAGCTTACATCAAAGCTCAAGGTTACAGAACTATCCCAGTTGGTTATTCTGCCAACGATGACTCCGATATTCGTGTTTCCTTAGCTGACTACTTTGCTTGTGGTGATGAAGACGAACGTGCCGATTTCTTCGGTATTAACATGTACGAATGGTGTGGTTCTTCTACTTTCCAAAAATCCGGTTACGAAACTGCTACTGAAGATTATAAAAACTTGGGTATTCCAATCTTCTTCTCCGAATACGGTTGTAACAAAGTTAGTCCAAGAAAATTCCAAGAAGTTGGTACCCTTTACGGTAGTGACATGACTGATGTTTGGTCCGGTGGAATTGTTTACATGTACTTCCAAGAAGAAAATGATTACGGTTTAGTGAGTATTGTTGATGACAAAGTTTCTACCTTAGCTGACTTCAACTACTTAAAATCTGAACTTCAAGCTATTTCTCCTTCAATTGCTAAAGCTTCTGATGCTTCTCAATCTGCTTCCGTTACTTCTTGTCCAACTTCCACTAGCAACTGGTCTGCTTCTACTAACTTACCACCAACTCCTGATGAAGATGTCTGTAACTGTATGGATGACTCCCTTAGGTGTGTTGTCGATGATGATGTTGATGCAGAAGATTACGCTGATTTGTTTGATTACGTTTGTGCCAGTGTTGACTGTTCTGGTATTAACGGTAACGGTACCGACGGTACTTATGGTGCTTACTCTCCTTGTGAATCTAAACAAAAATTGAACTTTGTTCTTAACTTGTACTACTTAGATCAAGATGGAGACTCTTCTGCTTGTAGTTTCAGTGGTTCTGCTTCATTGAAGGCTGCTACTACTGCTAACTCATGTACCGCCATCTTAAGCTCTGCTGGTTCTTCTGGTTTGGGTACTGTGGCTGGTTCTATTCGTTCCACTAGTCGTGCTTCGAGTTCCTCCGCTTCTGGTAGTTCCAGCGGCTCGTCCAGTTCTTCTACTTCTTCTTCCTCCTCCACCAAATCTTCAGAAGCTACTAAACAAGTTTCTGCTACCTTCTTGACTCAATACGTCTTGGTTGGTGCTGCTATGATCTTCGGTGCTGGTGTTATCATGGCTTAAATTTGACTGCCAAAAAAATTCTCTCTCTATTATTACCTTTAGTCTCTTTGTTTTATGATTTCGTTCATTTTTCTCTATCCCTAACTGTCTTGCCTACTCTTCTGTGGATATCCTTTTTTTACAACATGCCTTTCTTCAAGTATCTGTCTTATCCTTATGAATGAGTGGATTGATTGTATACCTTATAGGGTTTAACCGATATGAAGTGGCAATCAGCCTAAAGGATGGGGAAATGATTTTGATAAGAGACTTCAGACTTATATCTATAAATAATGTATTCCATATTATTGATTATATCTCGATTCGTAATGGGTATTCATATAGTATATACTAAGGATGCAGACAAGAAAAAAATGCTAATCTCTATACTCATGAGCGGATTCATCATCCTCAACAACCATCTTTCTAATTTCCCAAAAGTGATCGTGATTATACTTATCTGGGCTTTGATGGTCAATTTTGTAATGTTGCCTACTATTAAACCAATTCTTAATCTTTTTATTGATTTTGGCTTCTTCCTTTTCAAACTTTTCGATTAACTTATCAGGGATGTTAAACTCATATCCTTCCATTTGTCCCGAGTCTTCTTCATCAGTGACAGAATTCCCCGAGTTAGAATTGGTGGAATTGGTGGAAGTAGTCCTTTGGGTAAACTGACTCACACCTCTCATGGATCCTGATTTTCTTATCGCAGACTTTTTCATGGTTATGCCAGTAGTTTGTGTAGACGCCATCCGATTAGGAGAACTGTTGCTTTTCTGTTCGAGGTTAGGTAAATCTCCAAAAATGTCTAAATCATCTTCATGGTTAAGGTTAATCCACCTCAACTGTTCCAGATCAAATATCATATTCCCATGGATCTTCTTATTCTTCATATCAAAATCTTGACTAGTGATCAACCCTGGCTTGGCCTGGGACAAATTATTAGTGGAAGCAGCAGCATTTGGGAAGTCCTCAAATTTCATTAGCTCAATATCATTACCTTCCCAGATCCCACTTTTGGAATTGAATTTCATCTTAGAAGATTCCGATGCAACTGGGATAGACAGTGCATTCAAGTTGCGAACCAACCCGATCTTTCTATAAGGGCCCTTTTTCGGTGTTTCAATCACCTTTTTCGTAGTATTACGTTGATTAGAAAATCCAGGTTTCAGGCGCCTCTCTTTTTCCTTAACTTCCATAAACTTGTTCAACAATTGTTGTCTTTGAATTTCAATATTTTTACTCGTTTGTTTCTGACTTTCCACGTTGTTCTCAAGGTGAATACTAGGTTGGTTGTCATTCTTTTGATAAAACGATGGGATTCTATCTAATTTTCTGATGATTCGGTTACTATTGTTGAAGACAGGGTGTTCTTCAAAATCTTTTTGCAACTCTTTTTCCAAGCTAATCGATGATTTGAACTTCTTAACATTCTTGATGTTGGCAGAGCCAGACTTGCGGAAATTGGGCATTGACATTTTACTCGTAACAACGGGATGCCTGCTACTACTCCTCGTTGGGAATCCAAAAGAGTTTTTACCTTCAGAAAACTGCTTAAGTTTGTTAATGTTGAAGTCAACTGGGCCATGCAAATCAAAACCATCCTCGAAAACTTCAAAATCATCCTTGGTGTATTCATAATTAACGGTTTTATCATTCTCGAGGACATCATCCTCGAATTTATTATAATGATTGAAATCTTTCAATTTCAATGTATTAACTTCTTCATTATCATGCTTTGTATTTTTGTATTTTTGGTATAATTCCAATTCCTCAAGTTCGGCTGCATCTTGAAGTCTCCTCTGCTTCATGGACAAATGATTTTGGGCTTTAATGATGGCGGAGTCATGCGCTTTTTGTTTGGATCTTGCCCCATAAATACCACTTTCTTCGTTACCAAATATATCATCGAGATTTTCGAAGTCCTCATCATCAAAATGGGAAGTGACATCGGTATCATCAGTATCTTCACTATATTCACTGAGAGATTTTCTTCTTTTTGGAGATGAAGTAGACATGGAGGTAGGAGAAGGAGACAATTGGATTTCTCTCGGTGATTTACCTTTCAGTAGCTGGGTTGCTAGAGACATTGATAATGACTGGATAGCATTATCTGAAGTTATCTCAAGAAAATCATCGAAAGATTCTTTCTCTGGCGATTCGGTATATCTAGAAATCATATTATGAGGTGATAATGTGGGCCTGCTTTTAGCCGTTTTGACTCTTAGATTGTCGTGGCATATTTTATTGGAATTAATGCTTGAATTGAATTTTGGAGTATGCATGTTGAATTTAGGACTATTGGATAATTTTAGTGTTTGAAAATCATTGTCCAACGAATATGGCTCATCAAGTTTTTTCTGAAATAAATCATCGTATGGCTCACCAAAAATGTCATCGTCATTATTATCTTCATGATCCTGGAATCGGGAAAGAAGATCTTGCTTGCTGGCCAATCTTTTGGAGGATGATGATCTAGGAAACCCGCTCCCTGATCGCCTTGTGTGTTCTCGGGGTAGGCTCATATTGCTATAAATTGAGGTATATCATAAATTGTGTAACGATAAAATCTATGCTAAGCAGTATCACTACCCAACTATTTGTACAAACGATAAAATACACGCTAAAAACAATATGTTTTAATGAAAAACCAATTCTTTGTTTACTGATCAAATGTCATAAACAAATAGATTATATGCAGTACGGTAAATATTTTTGCACCCTAACAAATATCATGAACTATAAAACGTATGGGAGTTCTATCGGTGACGGTTTGGCTCGCGGTACGGATGGTGGTGCTGCAACGCCGGTATCGTTGTTATTCTGAGATGTAGGCTGGAAGTAAGGATGAAATTGTGGGGGTACTGTTGTGAACACATCAAGCTGCATCAGTTTCGCAACCACTGTAGGTGCAATCATAGATCCAATAAGCAAGACTAGAATTAATGTGAACATCACAAAGTACTTGAAAACCTTGAAGTTAAGAATCCGTTGCCTTCTCTTGGATAGAATGGCACCTCGGAACTGTTTTGATGGTTTCAACCAAAAAAGCATGCAAGTATGAAGTTGGTCTATAAAAGGAATGAAAACTATGGGGATCATAGTAAAATGGAGGATGTGACCAAGGATAAAATCGTAGGCAAACTGGTTCATTTCACATACCTTCACCACTAATTCTCTAAATGGTTGAGTTATAATCAACCATCCGAGCTTCTTACCGATCCATTTACCTGACCACCACGCTCTGTTGGTAGTGTCGTTGTCAAACTCTTTAGACACCCCAAATAATAAAACAAGATGGAGCAAGAATTCATGGAAATTTGCAATGAATATGAAACCACAGAGTGAACGAGTGATATTGAAGTTGTGGGTAACTAGTAACACCTGGACGGTGACAATTTGAATTATCACCGATATTAAGAGTGCCGTACCAGCAATAATAGACGGGAGCTTGGCAAACACCCAAGAGAGAAGTGGTCCCAAAATACATGATATGGGATACAAAACAAGAAGACATACAAAGTTGAGTACAATTGGAACTAATGATATTATCATTAATCTCATTAATGGATTGGTCAACCTAGCGTATCGTACTCCGGTCTGGGAATTAATAAATAAGTATGGTATCAAGTACCCAAAGGTTCCTAATAATGGGAATAAGGCAACCGATGTAACCCCACTCAACTTGGATGCATGGCCGGATGCAGATGCATTCACTCCCTTGTTCTTTGTCTTATACCCTGTAAACCGTGATCTCTGCATTTTGACGAACCCATTCCATGAACTCCGATGCCACTTTCTATTTCCTCGGAATAACCAATGTATGAAATCTCTGTAGTCTAAGAAGAACAACTGGAAAGAGAACTGATGAGGGTTAAAAATGAATGGGCCCAAACACAAAGAAAAGACAGTGATCCAAAACCAGAGAATAGAAGGCTGCCACATTGACAACGTTGCAAATAAAACCATCAAAAACATTGTTGCTCCACCATAAATGGACTGTGAAGCATACCTCGAATAAAGAGCGGTGAAACGAATTCGAGAAATTGCAAAACCTCGACCGGTTGCAACATATTTAGCACCTCCAAATGCTATGTTGTCTGACAAGGATTTTGCATATATTCGGCAGACGAATACTTCAAAAAATGGCGATAATGAAAAGAAATGGTTAACGACTCTCATAATCGCTTTCACAAACCCCTTCTCTGTAATCTCCTGGATAATTAATGGAGTGAAGGAAATGAAAAAACAGATGAATACTGAGAGTACAAATCTCGTCACCCAATTTAATACCGGCTGAATATTATAACATCCTAGTGGTTGGTGTATATCCGTGGGAGGAACATCTCTGTTGTATTGACACTTTATCGTTTCATGATTCAATGAACCTAAATTCACCAATACAACCATGAATAGTTGCACCGATAGGATGATGAAAAGGTTATTGATATGAAATCCAGCATGTGCATAGTAAAATGATAAAAACCGATCAATAGGAAGGGAGGTTCCAAGATAGTACAGTTCTCTAGATAAAATTTGTTCTCCCATTCCAGCACCAATCTTGGTAGTGAAATTGAGGATGGTTCCAAATCCAAGATCACGGCCTTTTCCACATTGATAAAAATCACAGTGTTTGATTATTCCACCTCTTGAAACAGCGTTAATCCCTGCGTAGATGTCTTCATTAATGTGTAATCCCTTTTGAGCTTTGGATAAACCTCCTCTAGTAGTCATGAAAATACTGTTAATGAAATCAGGATGACCATAGTGTAACTTCCCCCCTATACCGGCAAGAGTTCTTGCAAACAAGGTTCCAAAGGTTTGTTCTTTCCCAGCAGCTATATCACCTAAAACACCGATATGTTCTGAGAAAATATACTCTCTTGCTCCAATAATAGCAACTGGGCTCTTCTTACTCAGGTCAACAATTCCTGGAATGTAGTGGGAAGTAGGATCAATTTCCATTTCTTCAAACTCTGCTAATACTGACTTAATTTTCAAACACTCCTCGAGGTAGTTGTCTTGATTGGCATCGATAACTTGAATATACTCTCCCCTTGTGAATATGACGGAATTATTCTGGTTGTCTGATTTCCCATCTCCTAATATTGGGTTCCCAGAAAGTTTGATTCTGTATTTCCTCGCATAGTTCCCACTCTCATCTTTCTTACTTAAATCTAGTAACGTCGAATAATAGGTTAATTCTTTCTCGTCCTCGCTTACTTCTTCCTCTAAGTACGCCACTTGTAGTTCTGGATAAGTCTCAAATAGCACCGTAGCATCTTCCAATTCCGACTTTGAGAATTTTTGAAACTTTTGCATGGCAATGAGAAGTCTGAATTTACTGTTGGAAAAGTTCTTCATTTCCTCTTCCACATCTTCATTACTGAAAGAATACCTGTAGTCGATATGTGACTTTTCCAATTTATACAAAAGTCTGAGAACTCTGTCATAGTTCATGAACCCTGAGATTGTTCTATAGAGAGTTTGATATCTTAATGAGGCCCATATTCTGGTTCGCAAAGTACTTTCTGGCTGCGAATTTTTGAATCCAACACAATAATATGGCAAATCATCAATTTGACTCTTTAAGTAATCCTCAACATCACCTTTAATGGCCGAATTTGTGTCTGTAAATTCCTTTGATATCTCTGGCACTTGTGATGACGACACCAAAGTCAACACTTTAGTATCTCTTACGAAGTTGTCCCAGTCTGTAGGATGGAGTTTCTTGAGGTAATCCAATAGTGAAACTTTAGAGAAAGGATCCTCTTTAATGATCTCTTTCAAACCTAAAATAATTTTCTCCGAATGATGTGGCACAAGAACTGAAAATGAAGGTAGCTGCTCAATCGGAATCGGTTCTGGAATTCGACTAGAGAGTGATTGTGCAAAAAATGAGATTCTTCTTTCTGCATCTTTATTCGGGGTAAAGAAAGCGTTGATCTGTAGAGAATTATTATCATCTTGAAACACAAAGAACAGTGGAGGCCGTACGCCTAGCTTTCTTGGATTAGCAAAGTTTTCATCGTCGTTAATCAGGAAAATTAACTTGCTTACTTGCTCAATTGATAGTATATGCTCCCGGTACATTGACAAGATAATGCTATTCCAAACTTGAGCTGTCAAGAAGATTGAGTCATGTTGAGTATCTTTGCAATTAATAATTTTAGAGTAGATTCTTTCTGGAAGTCGGGAAAATATATTTCTCCATGGACTAAACACTGAATTTCCCAGTGAAAAGGAAAGGCAGATTGAAAATATGCAATTGCAAATAACGTACCACAAGTAAGTATCTAAGAAAAAAAGTACCATATTTGTGAGGTAAAGAAGGAAAAGAATGAACTTGGCTTGATATCGGCAGATCATGCTTCCAAAGATCAAATCACCTCTACACCGTGAGAGGTCCATAGTGGTGAGCTCTCTGATTGGATCCCTCACAGATAAGGTTAAAAAGAAGTATGATTCAAAGAATTTTGCCAGGAAAATACAAATCCACATAACGCAAGAGAATATTCTGTTCTTTTTAGGTAAGGAAGGGAAAGATGAAGTAAATATTTGACTCTTAACAAATGAAGCATTTTTCCAAGAAAATAATCTGAATAACAGATTTGGGGGAACTATTGCGAGATAAAGAAATGTAGCCAACGATATAAAAAGTTGTACTATGGCAATAATGGTACCCATCCTGGAGTTAACACTCCAACCTATGAAAAAGTAGATGTAACAAGTGGGTAAAAAGTTGATCATGAAGAAAATCAATAACATTATGAATCTTCCTGTCAAATGATTCGAACCCGGCCATTTTCGAGGAACGAATGCCCATTCACTAAAAGTAGCCAAAATACTTATAAGAACGGCAATGGTTCCACCAAGTGATACCGTTGTCCACTGAATCTGAATTGCGGGTTGATTGTCTAACAATGAATTGTAATTCTTGGTATAGAGTGGTGAAGAGTTGAAGGAAGTATAAAACCAAAACATAGACACATGAATGATCCACACTCTGCTAAAGTTGGGCAAGAGATGAATCCAAGTTCTCTTCTCAAAATAGGTTTTATAGAATACTTTTTTCCAATTTGCATCCTTCAAATGAATATACCGCTCTTCTCGAGGAAAGCTTAGGAGCTGCTGGTCTTGAGAAGTTTTGATTTTACTGATATTCTCTGGTAACCAAAAAAATTGATTGATATCATCATATCCAATAATATCAGTATGATCTTTAGCTCTTCTAATCCATTGACCATCCTTTATTTTGTATTGTTGATCTCTAATATATTCGTATAATGGAGTCACCATCTCATCTAAAAAAGCACATTTGGAAGTAGATACATCTCTTGCTTCCTTCCCTGAGTTAAAGTAGTCTAATGCAGTTTTATAAATGAAGCAGATACACTCAGGCATAAATCGCAAGTTATTTGCTTCTCCCCAAATCAACAAGTATAATCCAACTTGTATAATGTAATCTTGTTCAGTAAGATTAGACATGGCAAGCCTCCATCTGTATTCCAAAGAAAGAAGACTGTCATCCTTCTCTAAGTCATCCATCGAGTAAGGTGTCTTATGTTTTCGTTGTCGGCTACCTATTTTTTTCAGCTCACTCCATCTTTTATTATACAGCGTACCCTTTATAGATATGTTTTCGTCTAACTCAAATTGGGCACTGAAGTACCACTTCTTATAGTTGGAATTGGGACCTCCTATATAATCAGAGTGCAATGATAACAATGCAAGTGAACATGACGTCCTGCTGGCTCTTGAATCAAGAAGAGTCATAAAGTAATCGAACATATTGGAAACGTTATCATCCTGGAACCCAAAAACTTCTCCTAATTTTATAAACTCACTTTCTATTTCAGCGGCAGAAACATTGGCTCCATTATCTGTGCACCAGTTTATATAAGCTGTTGACTCCTCTGAAATTTTGGAAAAATCAGACGAATCCTGGTTCATGGTTCTAGCATCCTGAAAGTCAGCTGTAGTTCCACGAGAAATAGGCCCAGTAAAATTCTGATAAAGATGGTAATCAGAGTACATACCTGATGAAGGTATTACACCCGTGTCACTAGACATTCAAATGCAACGAATAAAGGATAGTTATAGAAATGAGGATTGTGATATTGGAAACCACAAACAAAACGACTGCAAAAATTAAAAAAAAAGAATGCCTTCAGCCAGATTCGAACTGACGATCTCCTCATACCTATTATCTACTAGTGAGGTGCCTTACCAACTTGGCCATAAAGGCTTTTTCCTTATTTTTAAGGGAAAGTTTTGTAAAACGTGCTTTAGTATAGAATTTGGATTTTTTTCGATAGTTTGCTTTATTTTCATCTTTCAGTAATTGAATTTTATTAAATATCACTTAGTAAAATATATGAGGTGAAAAAGTAATTCGAAAACTCAAAACTCAAATCCAAACTTTAGAGGAAACGAATCAATAGAAAAGTATTAGACCGCTAATACAGACAACTAAGATTTCATACCCTAATTCGAATATCTTAATACGATGGGGATCTGCAGTATTTCTTAAAGTCCATTTTGACATGTTCTACATAGCACTCACACGTACGTCTGAAAAAATGAAACTTGGATGCTAAGTTCTTGCGGCCATTAAGATTACCATGTGCGAATATTAGTACATCCTCTCATATTACATTCAAGACCTTTTAGTGAAATTGGGCTAAGTATGTACATAATTCATACAAAATCAACCGAAGACCTTTGGTTGGACTTTCTTTGTTCAAATTTTATTGATTTTTTTAAAGTACCATTTTTCCAAGTTTTTGACAAAATTTCAGAAATTCTGTATATTCCAGTTATGTTCCGTTAAATTTCAAGATTTTTTTAAACAGATTTCAAATATTTGAAAAATTCAACATATTGCGTCAATTTCATAATATAATCTAACTCACTTTACTTTCAACTAGCACAAGTTTTTCGGGTTCTTTTGTCGATGTGGGCGATATCTAAACTGCAATTGCAAAAATGTACGGATGTTTATTTATGTTGCAGAAATTTATTTGCAATGAGATGAGATTTTTTTTTTTTTGTCCCCACACAAGAGGTAGCCATTATCCAACAACCATGCCTTCAAGAAACTCCATTAATAAACCAAAAGATCACTTACACCGTGCTAGCCACGCACGTTCTATCGGGAAAAAGAGAGCTGCTCGTGCTAGAACTGCGGTTCCTACCAAATCGAACACTTCTCGTTATAATACTGAAACTGCCCCTACTCCCACCGAATCGAAAGCTCTTGCTTTAAGTACTGGCGGTCACTCTGGTACTAAGTTAACCAGTAATACTTTATCCAATAAGAGAGCCAAGAAGATTGCAAGAAATCAAAAGTATATTGAACAAAGAAATCAGAAATTGAACATTGATGCAGCAGCTAAACAAGAAGATGAAATGGATTTAGACGAAAGTAACCAAGGTAAAAACAAAAATCAAAAAGCAAAAACCAACTTGGAACAAATCAAAGACGCTTTATGGTCGGTGGTTGAAGACAAATCTAGTAGTAGTTTAAGAATCGAACTTGAAGGTGAAGGTACCACCTTAGGAGTCCAGGCATTTTAAGTATAGGACCCTCATTTGTATATTAGCATTAATAAAACACAGAATCAACACCATATAGACATTTTCACAATTGCTCCATAATCCCCCATTGCTGTGAGTAGTCATATACTTGTAAATCTATACATATACTTATTGGTCTAAGAGACCTCGGACAGTCAAGTTTTCTGCCACTTTTGATTTTAACAAGGCAATAAGCTTACTGGGGTCTGAGGCGGTAAAACAAGAGGTACCAGCTACGATGACGTTCGCACCAGCATCAGCAGCAGGACCGATAGTACTTTCACCCAAACCCCCATCAACTTGAATGTTAAGATTTGGAAATTTATTTCTCAATGCTTCGACCTTGGGCATCATATCAGCCATGAATTTCTGACCACCGAAACCTGGTTCCACCGTCATGACTAATGCCATATCCAAATCATGAGCGAATGGATATAACACGTCTACATCAGTACCTGGTTTCACTGCACAAGCTGCTTTCAAACCATGGGATTTAATCAATTTCACCAAAGTAACTGGGTCTTTGGTAGCTTCATAGTGGAACGTATAAGAATCACCACCGGCCTTGGCAATTTCACCCACCCATTTCTCCGGCTCCGACACCATCATATGGCAATCGAAGAAAGTGGGTTTACCTTCTTCACGAGGAATTTCCTTTCTCAAGGAAGTAATAATTGGTGGCCCTAAAGAAATGTTGGGTACAAAATGGCCATCCATCACGTCGATGTGTAGCCAGTCGGCACCAGCTTCGTACATACGATGACAATTACATCCTAGGTTGGCGAAGTCGGAGGCAAGAATGGAGGGAGCAACAATTGGTTTAACCATGGTGAAGTGTGGGGAGGTTGGAGAAAGGAAGGAGAATTGGGATTTGGAAGAAGAGATAACTTGCTATGGTGGGGGAATGTGTGCACGACTTGGGCGCGCATGGTGTCGGCCAAAGTTTTGGCCGGGGCCTGGGCCAAGTTTTTGGACCAAGCCATAGTGGACCGAGGACACTGAGACGGAATCACAGACTGAAGACACTGAATTAACGATATTGAACTAACTACAATAAACTAGGGCCATGAACCACGATTATGAACTAAGACTAGGAACTATTTACCGACAATGAAGATTACAGACACTGGAATATTGAAAGACGTCCTGATTTGGTATCGGAAATTGGGCCGACATGAAATGCTCATGCTCGGTCGAGGCTGGGAAAGTGGCCCCGGCGCCTCCCAGTTCGCGCCCGGCCCTAGGAGATCTCACAGCAAAAACCAAAGGTGGCAGTACTTCTCTTATCCACCAACGGCCATATGACGGAAGAAACCAAGGTACAAGGGGCCTCGTATTCGGAGCAAATCTTGGAAGCAGCCAGAAGAAACAATACCGAATTGTTACTCCAAATCAAATCAGAATTGAACAATGATCAAGAGAAGTTAGCTGAATTGATCAACACCACCAAAGAATCGATTTCTCTTAATTCTCCATTGCATTTGGCCACTCAGCTAGGTAATTGGGAATTCATAGACATAGTATTGGACATCGAAGGAGTAGAAATAGATCCATTGAATCGCGAAGGCGATACTCCTTTACATTTGGCGGTGAAGTATACAGTTGATGAACCAGAACATGGATATTTTGTCATTGATAATTTACTTGATGCTGGATCTGATCCGAGAATCAAAGATAAACATAGCTTGAAACCAGTAGATTACGTTAATAAGGACATGCCGAAGTTGAAGGAATTACTAGAAAGTGCCGAGTACGCCATATCCATGGAGATTCCTGACGAAGAACAAATCGAAGAACAAGAGGAAGAAGAAGGGTCGGCATCGGATTCTGACTAAGAGTCTCCACCAAATCTGACCGAATGCCCTCTGAATAATGTACCTTCGGTTATGTCCATTCATGAGTGTACTTCGTACCAATCATTATATACCTAGATAAATTCAAAGTCGTCGATTTCTGTATTCTGCCACCCTCCGAGGAGAGCCTTACCATAGTTTTTCATCTTTTCTCGTCGACCGTTCCCGAGCTTGAACTTATGATAGTTGGGTTGGTCAGTGTCGAGTAACTGCTTACATTGTAGGTAGATTTGACGATTGCAAATGAAACTTTGACCCGATGGCTTGGGAGCCATGTTTTTCACAAAAGACCCATTCTTGACGCCATTATTAAGTACTTGTGTCTTATTGGGAACCACATGAAGGAGAGATAGCGGTGAAGGAACACTTTCGGCACTATCAGGCTTATGGAAAGGGTACGAATCGCTGCCATACTCCAAAAGCCGTAGACAGTGAAGCGGGGGACCTAGCTCCAGCCGTGGGCTGTGAATTGAGGGCTCCAGAAGCAGTTTTGGTTGTATTCTCAGGAAGAAGCACCGGTCAAAGTCCGCATGGTCAATCTTCCCCTTCTGAAGCACAAGATACTTGAGGAATATTCCGTCTGGAAACAACCTGGCAGTAAAAGAGTTAGTAATTCCCGTTAGTTGTTTCAAACAGAGCTTATCGGAGCAAGATTTACTCAAGGTGATTTCACTGTCTGCTCTCCCTGGTTTGGTACGAACCACTCCTACATTGTCATAGTAGTTCCTGCCTCTCACCATTCCAGCCTCACCATAATCGTCCTTTCCTCTGACCTTTCCAACATCATCATTATCGCTCCTTTCCCTCAGCACCTTTTGTCGTTTTACCCATGGTTTCCTGTCTCCGGCTATATACTTCATGGAAGCATCTCCGCATGGCGGTTCTGACACGTAAAGCGCTAGTTCCACATCTTGTTTTATTCTAAATTTACCATCGCCATACTTTTCCACCAATTTTGAGTCAGCATTGTCAATTTCTTCAACAAGAAAGTAATTGAAAAGCCTTAGACAAAGGACTTCCGCATGAAGATCATGAACCATGGTACCCTTGGAGTAGCGTCGATACTTCGTCGACAATGCTTTCACTCCAGTAGCTATGCAAATGGGCACACATTCCTCATCAATCACCGCGACCAATCCTGCCAAAACCGTCCATTCTTTCACTCCATTTGACCTAACGGTGGGTTTCCCTGACTTGACGTTCAACTTAGTAAACGTCTGTACCACAACATCAGCCACGCTCTGTCCAAGAGTCAGAGCATCTCGCAGGCTGCTTTTCATCGATAAGAGAGAGATGAGATTATACGCACTACGCATTTGATCGCACTACCACCATAAAACTCCACATAAATAGTCACTACACATTATAATCTATAGAAATGGCTAGCGCTTCTTTCTTACTAGGGCCCCAATGATACCAACACCAACAGCAAGGATACCTCCAGCAATCCCAATACCAATAATTCCTTCCTGAGTGATTTTGGTCTCGATTGCTTCCCGTAACGACTTGAACTGGCTATTTTCGGGCTCCTTCTCCAATAAACTTTCGGTATATCGTCTAGCATTAGCGTACTCTCCTACCTTATACGATCCTAAGGCCAAATAGTAGAGTGAATCCCGTCTCAACTCCGGTACATCACGATAAAGATG
Organism: Isabelozyma heimii; assembly: GCA_030555995.1. Classification (NCBI taxonomy): domain Eukaryota; kingdom Fungi; phylum Ascomycota; class Pichiomycetes; order Serinales; family Metschnikowiaceae; genus Isabelozyma; species Isabelozyma heimii. Next base: position 112,309 of record JANIVW010000015.1, read on the forward strand.
GGCCAATATTTGTATGCCTTCCTGCTGTTGTTTATGCTGAACTGCTTTTAGCAACCCCCAGGCATAGTTAAACTCACTCTGAGGACTAGGATTGGGCAGTTCCGAATCGAGTTGATTTTTCAATACTGCCAACTGCTCAGGAGCAATCGTCTGGTTGATCTCTTCAATAGCTGCGTACTGCTTTTCTTCACCAAATCCAAACACCATGATCTCACTGAATAAAGAAAGGAAGTAGTACTTGCCACAAGGATTATTGAAATCTCAGATTGAAAAACGCGTAGGAAAAAGAAAAAAAAAAAGAACGTTAACCACAGCAGTTTCTTCCCAGGCAATTGACAATGGAGTCAGAGCGGTTTCTACAGTTGGTCAATGACCAAAACAGCTCCGATAACAATGTTCGGACCCGGGCCGAGCTAGACTTCAAAGAGGCCGTCACAAACAATCCCAGTAAGGCCGCGTACACTTTAATTCAACTGGCATCAGATGTTGCGAATCTTCCCTTAGATTTGAGACAATCGTGTTTGCTTCATTTGAGACGGTTGGTACCAAAATATTGGAGCTTGGGATTTGCGTCCTTTGTCGGACCCCCAATCTCCCAAGATGTCAAGCAATTGACCAGACAAGGGTTGTTAACATTGGCTACCACTTCCTCTGAATCCAAGATAAGAAGCGGGTGCGCATACGTAATTACCCAGATAGCAGCTGCTGACTATCCTGATGAATGGCCTGACTTGTTGAGTGTTGTATACCAACTGACTACGAACTACAGTGACGAGACTGCGGTGATAGGAGGTTTAACGGTATTGAATGATTTATTTGACGATCTTATCACAGAAGAACAGTTCTGGGAAGGAGGAATTGGTAATCAGTTAATTGGCCATATTATGGATATCCTCAAGCAGCCCCAATTGAACCCGTCCGTAAAAACCACGGCATTGAAACTTTACCTGAGCGTTGCCAATACATTAAGGAGCCCGGAAGCATTTGATACTAAAGAAAGAGTTGAAGCAGTAAACGTCCATATCGTATCCAGTACAACTATGTACAGCCAATTGTTGAACAAGTCAATTGATGTAACTATCAACTCTTCTGGCTCACTTTCACTTATTGAAATCAGTTTCAGATCCAGCATTTACAACATCATTTCCAACTCAATTGCGGACTTTTATAAAAAAGTCCCCACAGACATCAAAAAATCGGTCACCTATTCCAGTCTGAGAGACCTTACGTACATGAGCAATGTTTTCGAAGCCATTGTTGTAGAGAAAAAATCCAATATCAGCATTGACACCACCGTCCTTGATGATCCTGTAAAAGTGTTGACAGACCTCGTCAGTAATTGCATTCAAACTTTAGGCTCCATTCAAAGCCGGTTACCTCTTAGTGGTTTAATCCCCAGAGAAGACTTCTCGCAATTTGTCGATGTATTAATAAAATGCTCCGTCTTACCTTCGGACACCATCGATGAATACGAAGCAAATATTGACAGTTTTGTCTCCGATGTCAACGGCCTCTCAATAGAAGGCCTGGTGCGTGATTCAGTAAATGAGTATATCACTAATTTGAGTGATCAGGATTCTTCCGCCATATTTAATGAATTGCTTTCAAGACCAATAATGAGAGAAGACTCTGCCAGAAGATCGTGCCCGTGGCAAGTGAAAGAGACTTTCTTGTATTTACTTGAGTCGTTATTTCAAAATGATAGTGAAAAAATCGGTACTTCTACTGCCATGCAGGATATCTTGAATGATTTCTATCAATTTATCCTGGATGATAGTGGCCACCCACTTGTTATTGCTCGGGTATTCTTGTTATTACCAAGGTTTTTTGAAAAATTCGAGTCCAATTTATCTGTACCCGTAGTGGGTACCAAGTCATTTGTTGATATGATTGACTATGGTTCGACTATTATTAATAATCCAGACTTAAATTTGATTAAAATCAGCATTTTAATAAGTATTACTTACTATAATAATTTGATCTCCTTAGATTCAACTTTAGCTGAAGATAGTGAACGCCGAAGAGTTCAATCGGCAATTTTTGAACTTGTTTATTCTCTTGTCGAAGACAGTGAAGATGATTCGTTGTCGGCATTATTAGAAGCACTTACCGTGGGGATAAGTATTTGTGAGCTATCATCATCTCAGGTTTTGATCCGTGAAACAGAAAATATTATAGACATGCTTTTCAAAATTTCTTTCAAGGATGTGTCCAATGTTCAATTAAATACGGATGCTAGCGAGTGTTTATCAAGTTTATTAGAAAACATAAGATTAGATGACTATCTTAAGATCTGTGAAAAATCCTTGCCTTTCCTATTTAAAATCATTGATGAATCGATTGTCAAAGCTAGAGATAAAGATAGCGATTTCTATGCTCCTGAGTTAGAATTGTCTTTAGAGTTGTTAAGTATTATTATTGAGAAATCACCCGATATTGCTCATGGATCAATCCCAGAAAAGGATCAAATCAACTTTCCAGAAGAAGTATTTCTTTATACTTTCCCAATCATTAAAAGCCTTATTTTATCTTCAACTGACGATCAAATATTAAGGCTAGGAGGTCAAGTATTTAACAACCTACTCTTCAAATCATCCAAAATTCTTCTCAACTACACTGATCCTAAAACTAACGAAAGCGGTATTCAAATTCTCTTGCAAATTACGGAAAAATTCCTCTCCAGCGAGTTGAGTGATAGTGCTGCTTTGAATTGTGGGTTGATTATTATCTCTATCTTCGACAAGTTTCAGGATTATTTGGACCAAAACTTCTTGACCAACATCTTGAACGCTACAATTAAAAGATTGATAATAACCAAGGAAATCCTAACGATTGAAAACTTGATTTTGGTGTTTTGTAAATTGATTTTAAGCACCAAAGACAATTGCAGCGACTTTATTACTTATTTGGGTACAAATTTCCAAGAACTTGACTCGAAGACGAATACGGTTAAAAGCGGATTAGAATTAATTTTACCAATTTGGCTCTCAAGTTATGAAGTTACCAGAGGATATGAAAAAATTATTCAGAATACTCTAGCATTAGGTAAGGTATTTGTTTTTGGTACTAATTCCATATCACAAATCCATGTTAATGGAGACATTATTCCTTACCATGGAGATCTTATTATTACCCGATCTATGGCGAAAAACATGCCTGATCGTTACACGCAAATTCCAGTACCATTGAAAATCTTAAAGTTGTTTACAGGGGAGTTGAACTTCCAATGCCAACAACCAGATGCCGAAGATTACTTGCCAACCGAAAGGGATAATGGCAATGATGACGATGACGATGAAGGCTGGGAAGACATGGAAGATGTAGGAGTTCCAAATTTTGACAAGTTGAAGTCGTATGTTAATGAAGATGATAGCGATAATGAAGAAATAGAAGGTCATAATAATGATGACGGATTGAAAAACATTTTGATTCAATTTTTCAAAGAATGCACCCAGAAGAATTTAGGGGATTTCCAAAAGTACTACGAGTTATTAGACGATGAAGAGAAGAAGATCATTCTACAAAACGTAGTATTTTAGCTTTTGATGGGTGACAGTTGAGTCATTATTGTGTGCAGGATTCTAATCTTTTTCACAATATCTCATCTCGAGATGACTACATTTTATAGAGCCGGCAAAAAGAACAAAAAGGCGTTTATGGCAGTGTATATATGCATATTTCTCCAATAATAAGGACACTACCCAAATTTAGCATATTTCATAGAAGCATAAGATCCATCATGACAACCGAGATACTACCAATTAAGGTGGACAGCATAATTTTTCATGATGATATGCCCACGATAGCTGATGAAACAACGAAGAAAAACCTACAAATAGCAGCAGAAAAACTCCAGACAGCTGGTGGAGTGGTGGGATTCCCTACCGAAACTGTTTATGGGCTTGGAGGTTCAGCTCTTTGCGATGAATCTGTCAAGGCAATCTACAAAGCCAAGAACAGACCGGCTGACAATCCATTGATTGTTCATGTTTCATCAGTAGAACAATTAAAGAGAAAGCTACTTTCACCTAAACAACAAATTCCTAGCATATACAATAACCTCATCGAAGCATTCTGGCCTGGTCCGTTAACTATTTTGTTACCTATTGAACAGGATCCTGTTGATGACTGGGAGAATCCCATTTCCAAGTATGTCACCGCCGGACAGAGCACATTCGGGGTAAGAATCCCGCAACATCCCGTTGCCAGAGCATTAATTGCCATGAGTGATACTCCATTGGCAGCCCCCTCCGCTAATGCCTCGACCCGACCCAGTCCTACCCAAGCCAGTCATGTATTCTATGATCTCCAGGGGAAAATTCCCTACATATTAGATGGAGGCTCGTGTGAAGTTGGGGTCGAGTCAACCGTTATAGATGGGTTAGTGGACCCGCCCATGCTTTTAAGACCAGGGGGTATTTCCCTTGAAGATATTGTTGCTAAAGGAGGTGATGCATGGAAGAATGTGATTAAGGCAAAGAAAACAGCAGGAAAACTTGAAGCCGTTAAGACTCCAGGCATGAAATATAGACATTACTCACCAAACGCTCAAGTGGTTCTTTTCAACAACTGTGGTGATGGAAAAGACAGTATAGACAAATACCTACAGACGCAACCAAAGGGGAAAGCTATTGCCTTACTCAAGCTGAAAAATTTCGACGTTAGCCATAAAGATATCGCAATTGTGAGAGATTTGGGGAAGCTGGGAAGTGAAATTTCTCGGAATCTATTCGCCAGTTTACGAGAGGTGGATCAATTAGGTGTAGATTTGATTTTGGTAGAGGGTATACCGGAAAGCAATGAAGGATTGGCCATTATGAATAGATTAAGTAAAGCTGCCTTAGAAACAGTAGAAGGGCAATCATAATTATAATAAAATACTGCCAACCTTAAATCTTATCTTATCAGCAAAAAAACACTCTTACTCCGCCCCTTTCATAGTCAGATTGTAAATCCTTCTTTCTTTCTTTTCCAGCCAACCATGTAGCAGACCCTGTCCTGAGCACGGGAGGTGGGATGACGAACCCGCTGTATCAGGAATACTCCGAGCGATACATAACATTTTCGGTAAGCGCACGCAACATTAAATTAAGTAGACCAAATTCACAGGATCTGGCAGTTGTTTTTTAAGATTTCGGCAACAATCGGCGATGTTTGATGCCATCGAGGGCTTTGGCTGTTTTTCCAATTGAGCCAATCAGAACAGCCACAACCTGAGAGGATCTTAAACCTCTTTCATGCTGGACGGCTCTCTCATCGAGGGTGTAATTTCTTAAACGGCACCAAGTTGGAAAGGAAAAAGAAAAAATGCGACTGGGAAAAAAAAAAATAGAAGAAAGAGAGCTGACAAAAACCTCAGCGAAAACAGAACGCTAGATAAACTGACGCCTAAAAGACTCTAATTTTTTTTTTTCCCTCTTTTATCTTGAGCTTGGAATCAGTAATCTTATCAATAGATATTTTAGAGCGATTTAGCGCATTGATCAGGTGTTTGTTTGAAGCTGGCATATAGTGGGCTTTGGTAGAATAAAATTTGCTACGTCTGCACAAATAGACGAATATCAGCCACGACGTTAATCCAATTGAATTAACATTTTCTTATTTTTTTTTTTTTCATTCCAGTGATTGCCCTCCCACCACCTGCATTGTATCAATAGATCAACAACCCCTTTCACTTCCTGCATTATACTAATGAGCGCCAACCCATTTGAAATCAAGCGTGATTTACTCCCTCCTACGCGATCCAATTCTCCTTCCATCAGATACTGCCAACGTACGATCCATGACACTGTCCAGGAGCTACAAACCGACCTTACCTTGGGACTAACCAATAATCAAGATGTTATTACCCGAAGATCCATCCATGGTATCAACGAATTGTCCGGAGAAGAAGAAGAAAACTTGATCTTGAAATTCTTGTCTAATTTCTATCAGGATCCTCTTATTTTATTACTTATAGCCTCTGCCGTCATAAGTTTCTGGATGGGTAATGTCGACGATGCCGTATCTATAACCCTTGCCATCACCATCGTCGTTACCGTGGGATTCGTCCAAGAGTATCGTTCTGAGAAATCATTAGAAGCATTGAATAAATTGGTCCCTGCTGAAGCAAAATTAACCAGAAATGGTAACACCTCCACGGTGCTAGCATCATCATTGGTTCCAGGTGATTTGGTTCACTTTAACCAAGGTGATCGTATCCCTGCCGATATCAGACTCACGGAAGCCGTCCACTTAACCATCGACGAATCCAATTTGACAGGGGAAAATCGTCCTGTTAAAAAATTCACTGATCCCATCAACAAAAAGCTCAATGAAAACTCAAATGACTCCACTTCCTCGTCCTCTTCCGCCTCAACTCCTTCCTCCGAAACATTTGTGTCCAGTGGTGATTTGCCCATTACCGATCGTAACTCCATCGCTTTTATGGGTACTTTGGTTCGTGATGGTCACGGCTCGGGTATTGTAATTGCTACCGGGGCTAAAACCGAATTCGGGGTGGTGTTCGAAATGATGTCTAGTATCGAGAAACCCAAAACTCCTTTACAACAAGCTATGGATAAGTTGGGTAAGGATTTATCCCTCTTCAGTTTTATCGTCATTGGTGTTATTTGTCTCTTGGGTATCATACAAGGACGTCCGTGGTTAGAAATGTTCCAAATCTCTGTGTCTTTGGCCGTGGCTGCTATTCCCGAAGGTTTACCAATTATCGTCACCGTAACTTTGGCCTTAGGCGTGTTAAGAATGGCGAAACATAAAGCAATTGTCAAGCGTTTACCAAGTGTTGAAACTTTAGGAAGTGTGAATGTCATCTGTTCTGACAAAACAGGTACTTTAACTCAAAACCACATGACTGTAACCAAAGTCTGGGCCTTTGATGCCAAGGGTAGCTTCAACACCCCATTCGTGATTGTAGAGAAGTTGAACGATGAAAGCTTACACCATCAGTTGAGTGCTAATATCCAAAGAACTTTTGAAACGGGTAATATTTGTAATAATAGTAGATATTCTCAGGATAATGAAAAATACGTGGGTAATCCTTCAGATATCGCTATCATTGAAGCCCTTAGTCATTTCGGCTTAGATGACCTTAGAGGGACCAAAGAAAGAATCTACGAATTACCTTTTTCATCAGCAAGAAAGTACATGGCAGTTTCCGTTCATAGCGGTGATATGAATAAACCAGAAACTTTTGTTAAGGGTGCTACAGAAAAGGTACTCACATTATGTACTCGCTATTATGATGAAAATGGTGATATCAAACCTCTCACTGATGAAGTCAAAGATCAGATCCATGGCAAGTCCAACGAATTGGCCAGTGAAGGGTTGAGAGTCTTAAGTTTTGCCAGGAACAACAAGAAGTATTTCAATGAGAAGGATGATTACGATAATTTAGGTGAATATAGTGCACCATCGGAATTAGTGTTCACCGGTTTGATTGGTATGAAGGATCCACCAAGAGCCAACGTCAGTAAATCCATTAGTTTATTAATGAAAGGTGGTGTTCATGTTATTATGATCACAGGTGATTCTCCTACCACCGCCATGAACATTGCTAAACAAATTGGTATGCCAGTGGCTAGTAGTGATTCCATTTTAACTGGGGACCAAATTGATTCCTTATCTGAGGAACACTTAACCAATGCCATCCACAATGTGTCTGTATTTGCCCGTACTACACCAGAGCATAAAGTTACTATCGTCAAGGCTTTACAAAGAAGAGGAGACATCGTTGCCATGACAGGCGATGGTGTTAATGATGCCCCTGCTTTGAAATTGGCAGACATTGGTATTGCTATGGGTAAAAATGGTACTGATGTTGCCAAGGAAGCCGCAGACATGGTTTTAACTGATGATGACTTCTCCACCATCTTAAATGCTATCGAAGAAGGTAAAGGTATCTTCTACAATATTCAAAATTTCATCACTTTCCAATTATCAACATCCATTGCTGCATTAACATTGATTGCTTTGGCAACCTTTTTCGGACTTCCAAACCCACTTAATGCTATGCAAATTTTATGGATCAATATTTTAATGGATGGTCCACCGGCACAATCGCTTGGGGTTGAACCTGTTGACCATGAAGTGATGAACAAACCACCAAGAAAAAGAAATGAACAAATCTTATCCCGGCAGTTAATTAAGCGTGTTTTACAAAGTGCAACAATGATAATTTTGGGTACCCTTTATATCTTCATCAAGGAAATGAAAGATAATGAAATCACTGCCAGAGATACTACCATGACATTCACTTGTTTCGTTATGTTCGATATGTTTAATGCCCTTAGTTGTCGTCATTATTCTAAATCCATATTCAGTATTGGTCTCACCAATCAAATGTTCAATTTTGCAGTTATTGGATCTCTCGTTGGCCAATTCTGTGCAATTTATGTCCCATTCTTCCAAAGCATTTTCCAAACTGAGGCATTATCCTTGGGTGACTTACTTCATTTATTTATTTTATGCAGCACGGTGTTTATTGGTGATGAAATCAGGAAGTATTTGTTGAAACGCAGAACGCAATTTATGTCGGGCTTTGATTTTGCAGTCTAAATACCTCTGCAATCACTCTTAAAATTTATGCGAGATCAAGAAGCCAACATCCGCTATAGAAGGTAATGACGTAATTTGTATTTAAAGCTGGTATCTGATATACCACTCCGTCAATCTTTAATGAATCTTTTTTTCTTATCTTTGAGTCTCTTCAAATAATTTCTTATACATATGTTCATATAGGCTCATTATACTTATTTTCTTTCGACTCATAGAAGCTTAGTAAGCTTTGAATGAAAGTTTTTTTTTTTGTTGTATGACTAATGGAGAAGCTTCAAAAAATTCCGAATTTGGAGCCGTGTCAAATCCCTCGGAACATCGCCAGAAATGGCTCACCATACAATGCGATCGTTTCAAACCCCCCAACTTTTTTATATATAATAGAGTCAAAGGATCTGGGAGTTTAGGAAATGATACGTTGAAGCAATTAAAATGGTTTTCAAATTCACAATCGATAAATTGGTTAATAGGTATATTCCTCCTAATCAAACAGGAAAACTACCCCAGGTTTTTCGCTATTTCCTAGGTAACCATAAAACTAACCCCGTGCATGACTATTTGATATGGCTCGAGATCCTAATAGCATCTTTTTCGGGTATTGCGTTGTTAGAAGGTATATTTAAAAATCATACTGTGTTTACCAACCATCATGTTCCGATGATCATTGCTAGTTATGGTGCTACTGCCATTCTCTGTTTTAATGCCAGTCAGGCTCCATTAGCACAACCACGAAGCATTTTCATGGGTCATTTCGTCTCCTCATTAATCGGAATATGTATTCAAAAGTTGTTTTCTTTGAGTCAAGGAGGTGTGGACAATTATTGGGCTAGTGGTGCACTAAGCGTAGCTGTTAGTTCAGTATTGATGTCAATTCTAAATTGTGTCCATCCTCCCGCAGGAGCTTCGGCCCTTTTACCAAGTATCGATTCAGATGTTCGAGAGATGAGTTGGTGGTATTTACCGGTACAAATAATTTCATCTTTGTTGATTATTACCGTTGCTTGTATAACAGGAAATGTGTTCAGAAGCTACCCTGTTTACTGGTGGACCCCTGCTGACGTGGGTCCACCAAAGAAATTTACCCCTGAAGAGTTGGAGACAATCAAAGCTGAAGAGTCTGAAACTGATAATCAGGTTGATGGGGAGGATCCCATCATTGTCAGGTCATCTAATACCAAACAAATTTCCATCTCACACCAGGTAATTGTCGTTCCAGAAGGACTAGATCTCGATGAGTTGGATTTGGAATGGTTGGAAACCTTTAGATTGAAGCTAGAAAAGTTCAACCCTACAGATATTGGTCAAAGGGTTTAAAGAAGACCAGGGAAACCGCTTTTAGAGAACGGGTTACTAACATATGAAATCGGGTTCTTCGTGTAGAATACCGGGATACGTCTTTTTCTTCTTATAAAGTATTTAATTAATAATTGTCATTAAGCAAGGCTTGTTCGTAGTTCCATTCTGAATCCATACGATTTTCCTCTTTCCTCACAAATCTATACGATTTTCTTCCTTCCTCGTGAATCCTCACGTCTTTCTTATTTCCTCCAATGGGACAACTCCATTGAAGTCTTTATCTTCGATTTTGCGGAAAATGGTTCTTGCAACTTGTTCTACGGATACCGGAGGTCTTACCAAGGTATTTAATAAACCCACGTTATCCCCAAATATACCACTCTTTACACCATATCCAAGTTCTAATACAGATGAGAGAAGCTTCCGGTTATTGCTTGGTGATAAATCATTATCATAAATAAAACCAGGCCTCATCAAAATCAGTCTTAAATTGGGTTTACATGATAGTTCGAATTCTGCTTCTCTTTTGGTAGTGATGTAGCCTTCGGGAATCAAAGGAAGCTGTTGATCGGCTGACATATATACAAAAGTTGGATCTTCAGCTTGTTGTTCAAGATACGCTTCGGCCAATATCACAGCCGAGTCACGTTGAACGGCCTCATAAGTGTTGAATTTATCCTTCTTCATGGGATTTGGTCCTTTTATCAAATTAGATAAGTTTTGGATATCATTGAGGAAATTGAAGTTGGAATTCATGGACTTTTTGTAGTCCAGGTTTTCAAATAATAAACCAATCGAATGAACAACTGCCGTCTTACCTTTTAGTTTAGCTTCATAAGTTGAAGGATCAAATATATTTCCTTGTTCCCAGGTGACTTTATCAACCCAAGGTGCAGTCTCACGGGGAGAATTCCCTGATCTGGAAAATGACGTGACATTGTAACCTAAGGCGATTCCTACCTGACATATCTTCCTTCCTACGAATCCATTACCGCCAAAGATAGCAATTGACTTGGACATGACTAGAATCGGGTTGACTGTTGCCAGTTTTCTCTCACCAGATTTTAGCAATAAAAAATGTAAATAGTCTAATTAGATGGTGCACGGGTTTAGGTGGTGGGGATGGGGTTCATGCTACAAGATGCAAAGCTTTATCTAAGAGTATACTATACTTGAGTAATAAGTGATTTATAGAACAAGAGAGTATACCAGGAATTTAAAGAGAATACAATATGAATGATTGAATATGTGGAAATTTAATATTAAAAATGCTATAAATGAATGTTTCTAGTTACTTATTTTCCGAATTTTTTTCTGAACATAACAAATTCTTCGTCTTCCACCTCTTCGAGAGATGGGTGTTTATGTAATGGAGCCAATGAACTATCGTCTTTCTTTGCTTCCTTTGGCTTTAAGATTTTGACTATATCTTCACCAGAAGAAGTTTCTGCCTCAGATTCAATAGATTCATTGTCAGACTCAGAATGAGACATTCTAAAGGCAGGTGACTTTGGCTCTGGAGTTGGCAATTCTCTTGTTTGTTGAGCAACTGGTGTTGGAGCTACTGGTTCTGGGACCTTTACTTTCTCAGCTCTTTGAGTTTGAGCTTGAGGGTTATATGGGAAGAATGGGGACATGATATTACCACCGAATAGTTGATTGATAAATTCTTGCTGTTGTTGGATCAATTTGGCGTTGTAGTCTTCTCTTTGTTTTGATTCTTGCTGCTTGGCATCTTCTTTTTCAGCTCTTAATTTAGCAAATCTTCTTGCCTTTTCTTCGGCCACTTTCTTAGCTTTGATTTCAGCTTGTCTTGCTTTTTCCTGAGCTTGTCTTGCCTTTTCTTCAGCAATCTGTCTTGCTCTCAAAGCAGCCTCTTGTCTAGCTCTCAACTCAGCTTCTTGTCTAGCCTTTTCTTCAGCGGCTTTTCTGGCTCTTATTCCTGCCTCTCTTCTAGAAGCCTCTTCAGCATCCTTTCTTGCTTGTTCTTCGGCAGCTTTTCTAGCAGCTTCTTGTGATTGTTGGTATCCATAGGGAATTTGAGTTGGATTAATACCGAATAATCCTTGGAATAAAGCGTTGGTTAAATCATCACAACAAACCTTGATTTTCTTTGGAACGTTCAATACCAAAACATTTTCGCTTGAGTAGTATTCCCAGTCGATCTTAGAAACTTCAATATCATTCAAATTGAATTGAAAGATCTTTCTGAAGTTGTCAGCTTCAGATTCAATTACCAAGTTTATGATATTACTGTTTGCTGGATACAATGAATTCTTCACAGCTTTAACTTCATAAGATTCGAAGGTTCCGTAATTTTTGAAAATTTGGATCTGATAAGCGTCCTCGGTTTCGACCTTCTTTATAATCTTAGGACTTGTTTGTTCTAAGTGTCTTTGACGTTCTAATTCTGCTTGCTGCAATTGTTGCTGACGATGAAGTCTTTGCAACTCTTGTGCGAAGTAATTGAAGTCGTATAATTGATTAGGGTTGACAGAGAACATGATTAATAAAATTGAATTGATATAATAATAAAAGTCAAGAAAGTCTTTTGAAAAAAACTAACACTTTAAGGTTTATATATTCCAATTTACATTTCTAATCACCATCACCCGTTTGTTAAATTATTTGCCTTCGAGAAAGACGGAGATTTTTTTCGCAGCCTTCTTTCCGCTTCTGGAAGCAGTAGAAGGTTCCAGAACTGGGTGCAGGAAAATCACCGAATTTTCTAGAAAACGTACGCGAGAAAGATCTAAATTGATCTACATGAGGTGATCAAGGTGGGTAGATTGGGTTTGATCTGAATAAGGTGATCAGTGCTAAGTTTGCGATGAGATGATTAGGCTGTCAGGGGTGTGGAGATGTTCGATTTCCCCACGCAGATAATGACTTGCTACAATGATCCTTTCTTAGTTATTGTTAATTATAAATAAGCGTACACTATAAACCTACCATGCTCTTGATCAAGTGTTGAACCGCACCAATACTGGCCATGATAATCATGACGGTACCGAAAATACTGAAAGCCAAAGAGCTCATAGAGGCTGCTCGTGGATCAACGTTTAATAGGTGAGCGGTTGCAATTGCCCCACAGTTAATACCAAGACTAAGACCACGAGTAAGATAATCATCCGATGGAACTCGTAAAAGATTAAAGATCGTATCACCGACAAGAACCCCACAAATACCACTTAGAATAGTACACACTGCCATCAAGGAGACAGAGCCTCCCAAGGCATTAATTAGCGGAGTACCCAATGCCAATGTTACCAGTCTACCAATGAACCCAATAGATCTAAGGGAAGATATACCAATTGCATGACAAAAGAGGGGGTAGCAGAAAAAGGTCAATCCAACCGACACTAAGATGGGAGGCATAAGAACCCAGAAATTTCTCACAAAATCTTTTCTATGAGTGAACATGGGCAATGATAACGAAACAATCGAGATATCCATCAAGGAACTCAAGAAATCCCCACAACCAGGCCATTGAGGAGTTGCGGTATGGTTTTCAATATTATTATTGATTTCACCTCCATGGATCATGGCTTTCCCATTGAATAAGTTCAAATAGGTCTTCCCTGTTCTATAGTATTTCAAATCTTCTAGAAACCCTTTTGGTTGTCCATGATGATAAATTAATGATCCAATAAAACATACGAATAAAATTTCTCCCGTCAGAATTAAAATAGGATGAGCAAACTTTTTCAGTTTAGGCCATTTAAGAGGAATCATTAGTGCGAGATAGTATGCAATGATGGTGATTCCTAAATGATATGGAAGAAAAACATGAATAGTTCTGATGTAATAAAAAGGAATCGAGACCAAAAACAAGGTGGTATACATGATCCAGTCGATGTAATTAGTGAGGAAAATGGTGATTTTCTGAGAGTTTTCACTCAAATGAGTAAAAGGACTTGGACTCTCACTGCGTATAGACTCCAGAGATGATAGACTGCTCACGGGAGAAGCAGACTGTGGATTCACTATTGCAGGTATTGTGTATGAAGGTTGAAGACCTCTGACATGTAGTTGCTCCGGTTCAGCAGGTAAATTGAGAGAGCCTTCTTGGGTGCTGAAAGGATTTTCACTAATTGCATAATTGCTTTTGGGAGAAGAGATTGGAGCTGGCTCGCTTTTGGTGGATCTTAAACTGGAGATGTCAATGGTTGTGATATCATCTCTCATAGTAGTGAAAACATTTCTTCTGATACCGTTAATAAAGTGGTGGTGATTATGAGGATCATTAGTTTCCATATTGGCCAACTCGATTTCTTCCTCTTCATCCATTCGGTCAATTTCACTATGGTGCTCGTTCTTCTTTCCTGTGTCGTCGGTATAAATATTCAACTTTAGTAATATCCATTTGAGAGAGTAGATCATATAGACGTTTACCAAGATTAGAAGTAAACCTCCCACAACAAATACCCCGGCTATTTTCAAACACTCTATAAACGTGATTGGATCACTCAAAGGTAAAATGATGAAGGAGGGAATGAAAAAGACATTAATCCATTTCAAAGAGAAATTCATCGATGGCTTGATGATTGTCATGTAATGGGTTAAGATTGTTGTAGAAACCCTGCTGACTTTAGTTTTAATGCCGTTTTCACTTGTATTATGAGGTAACGTGCTTAGGAGATTGAGAACACACAACACCACCAAATTGATCAACATCCCTAACACCGAGGCAGGAAACTTAATTTTAAATACATTGGATAGTAATTGGTTCAAACCATATAATATAGCAAACAAAACAATTACTCCAAAGGGGACAACTGCGTACGACTGGAATAAATGGGTCTTGGAATACCATAATCCGTAGCCGATCCCTCGGTAGACGTCAGCGAAAGTTAAGGTCTTCCACCAGACTTGCTTCTGACGTACAGCAACCTCATCTCCATTTTCCTCCATGGCCAGATGCAGGAGTTGAAGCAGCAGCGACGTTTCAGGGGAGTTTGCAACCATAGTAGTAGACATGACTGCCAAACGAATACTAAGGAAAAAGTCCGACGGAGATCTAGTGAATTATATAGTTTTGAAGGTGACCCCGGGTTTCGAGGTGAAAAAAAAATGACTCTGACCTGCCAAAAAATCACAGCTTCCGAGGTCGGGCTCGGAATAAGAATTTACCTACGATTTTGTGGGGGTGAAAGGATTAGTGAAAGATCTGTGTGATTCGGAGCAACAGTTACGGCTTCTCGGAGCTTAGAGCAGAAAGAGAGTGGCATAGAGCTTCGGTATTACGGGTTCTTCACCACATTTCGGAGTTCTCGCTACGCCAATGTCGCACTCTCGATAGCATGTCGTATCTTCAAATATTCCGTATTGAGACGCTGTCAATGTTTCTTATCTTGCAACAGAGTCCCAGAATGCAATACTAGTAGCCACCTAGAAATTTACGGGCAACCATGCAAGTTGTATTGGCGAATGTACAAGAATTTACTGGTTTTCTTGATGACCAGCATTCTGAATCCTAACGTCCATATAGTGTATATAATGCTCATTCTTCAAAGATTATTAACCCCGGCAATAAACATTCTTTCTACAGAATGTAAAATAGGTATTTGTTCGCTTTTCAAAAAGTGCAATAAATACTAAGTTGTTAGGAGGGTGCGTTGCAGCTATGTGTCTATGCCTATGCCTCCTTGCTACAGTACTTCTTAACTAGCCGAGTTCGAGATAAATAGCGAATTATGTGTATATGAGTTTTATAAATGAACCGTGATGGTTAGTGACATTAATGTACATGAATAAATGAAGTGTGAGACGAGAGGAGTATGAATGAATTGCAACCAAGATGAGTCTCGGCATTCAATGTAATGGTGAAAGGTGGTAAGAGCTTCCTTATGATAGTATAAATAGTTTTTGACTGAAAGTGGCCACATTCAGGGGATTATGATAGGACAGGGACCTTACTCTTCTGATTTTTCACTACCTTCAATCAACTCTCTATGCTCTTCTTTTGCGTATCTTAAACCACAGTATCCGCAAGTTGATGCTTTTGGTTGGTCCAAGTTGATGTAGACTTTTGGATGTCCTTGTAAAGTATTACCTCTATTACCATCACACACGGCAACATTACCATCATGATGGGACAAGTATCTGATTGGTTCCTTAGCAATTAATTCAATAGCAGCATAAGGTCTAGGTTGCAATGCTAAATCTTTTTGAACGAATCTATGAGGGTTTTTGGCAACCACATCTAAACGAGATTGTTGGGAATTACTCCAAATTTGGGCTCTATTTGGTGCTTGTTCAACAACAGGGTTTTGTTCTAATTCTTCTCTAGACAACCCAGTGCTAGTTTTTTGAATTGGTTTTGTTGGTGCGGCCGTGGTAGTGGAGTTGAATCTCAACCAACATGGCTTAATGCTTCTTATTCTTAATCTTGTCAACATGATTCGGAAATGGGATAAGAAGTGTGAACTAGGTAGAGGTTAAAAGATGATTTTGGTTCTGAAAAGTGAGGAAATCAAAATTTCCACCGGTTTAATTGGTTAAATCGAAGTCACGTGAAATACAAAAGAGCCAGAAAAAAAAAAAAAAAATAGCCTTCCCGTTCGGAACATTCTGTTACCCGACATAGGTCACCCGACATCACCAACATACATACGGGAGCTTATCAAAACACATAAAGTTTTATTGATTAAATAATCTTAAACTAATGAAAATAGAGAAAACTGACAAGAGAGATGGGGCCGATTAAAGGGCGAGGGGAGGGAAAAAGGTTGTTGAAAGAAAAAAGAATTAAAGTAAAATGAATAAATGAAGTAATGGGATAAAAAAAAAATTATGAGACATGAACTTATAAAACAATACACTTCTTTTTCTTTTCCTTCTTTTCTTTAGTTTTCAAGGAAGCTCTAGTAGCAGCTTCAAAGACTTCCCTAACCCCTTCACCAGTTCTAGCGGAACATTCTAAGTAGTATTGAGCACCGATTTTAGTGGCGACAGCCGAACCTTCAGAAGAAGAGACTGGTTGTTGTTGTTGTTGTCTTAATTGTTCGATGGTGTCACCGTCGTTTCTTAAATCACTCTTACAACCCACCAAGATGATTGGGACACCTTGACAGAAATGTAAAACTTCGGAAATCCATTTTTCCAAGACGTTATCTAATGAATCAGGGGAATCAATTGAGAAACAAATCAAAATAACATTGGAGTCAGGATAAGACAATGGTCTCAATCTATCATAATCTTCTTGACCGGCAGTATCCCATAAGGCCAATTCAACTTTTCTACCGTCGACTTCAACGTCAGCAACGTAATTTTCGAAAACTGTTGGAACGTAAACTTCTGGGAAAGTACCTTTGGAAAAAACAATTAACAAACAAGTTTTACCACAAGCACCGTCACCGACTATGACCAATTTTCTTCTGATTTCAGCTGGAGGAGGAACCATTATGTAGACGACAACGAAATGAATTCAAAGAAAGAAAGGAAAAAGATCAGAAAAAAAAAAATAAAAGAGATTATAAAATTAAAAAAAAGATCACCTCAAAAAATCGAACTATGGTTTATCTCGTTAGTAAGAAGAATTTTTTTTTTTTTGTTGTATTAAACGAAACAACGTATCACCAACCTAACACAAAGCACCAAAAGGAAGACAGACGTTTTCTCCTTGTATTTTCCATTTTGCCTAAAAAACAACCCCCATTTTATCTCACCACGAGAAAAACAAAAAGATAAAAAATAACAATTGCTCCTTTTTTAGGTACCTATTTTATCTATTGTCTTCTGCACAATCCACCAAAGAAGGCTGAATGGTCCCCATGCCATGGTAGAAAGCTGGAAGGGATGTACGGCCGCTTCGAACAAGGCTTCAGGCTGTGGAACAATCACGAGGAGTCAGCCAACGGAAGAAAAACATCAATCGATTCATGCATGATTCGTCTATTGAAACTGGGCAAAAATCGAGGGCTTAAAATAGATTTCTTTGTAGGAGATGTTGTGAAATGTATACAATAATCGTGACCCAAAGACAAGGGGGATAGACGAGAGGAGGGGCAGTGACAGGGGAGGGAGGGGCACGGGTGGACAATTACCACCTGTTGGCGTTGGTTGATGAGTTCGTATTCTTAGATCCTAAATACATACCTTAAGTGTAGTTCAATTACAATAATTTAGAAAGAGCAGAAGAGAGTCGAGAATAATTTCAGGCTGGGATTTTCACTTAAAAATGAGGTTTGTAAACATTTTTTTTTCTGTTCCTGTGAGATTGAGGATGGGGTTTTTGTCAGAAGGGGCGCAGAGGGGAGCAGAAGATGACAAAAAGGAGAAGTGCGTCACGTGACTATATCGTGGTACGGGTGTAGCCTCCATCCGGCGCAGCCTTCTATCAAAGGGCAGTAGTGATAACCGAAGTGGCCGTGGGGCCGGAGGATGGCCAGGGCTGAGGTAGAAGGAGGGAGATGTAGATTAGGGTACGGAGTACTGAAAGGGCACAGTTTATGTATGTTCTACTGTAGGTGTCTATGCTCTTAGAACGCTCTATATATTATTATGTACTGTAATAGGCTCTATGCTGTTCTTCCTCTTTCGGTCTTTGTCTTTCTTTTATATTTCTGTTGCACTTGTTACTTCTCTTCATCCTTCTCCTTTTCCTCATCCTGCTCCTTCTCTTCCTTCTCTTCCCTCTCTTCCTTCTCTTCCCTCTCTTCCTTCTCTTCCCTCTCTTCCCTCTCTTCCTTCTCTTCCTTCCCTTCCTTCTCTACCTCTCCTCCTTCCTCTTGCTCTTCAGTCTCTTGCTTCACTTTTCTTGGTGGCAACACCTCATTGAACGCCTTTCCCCAATCCTTGTCATTTTCAAACCATTTGCAGCAAATCTCAAATACATGAGAAGTGGCTAAAACTTGTCTTCCATTGATTTTAATAAACTTATCTATAGGCAACCTACCAACTTTTAATCCCAACTCTTTCGCCTTGTTAATACAGATGTTCTTATGTCTGTTCTTATCAACAATTCCCCCAACAATATAAGTATACCCCGAATCCAACGATTCTAACACTTCATCAGTATCGGCAGTCAAATAAACTACCTTGCTCAACGCTTCTTTATCTTTAGGTAGGATCTCTTGTAAATGTTCATTGGTTTGGATATCAATATTCTTCCACGCTAAATATTCCCTAACTAAAGTATCAAATCTCGTCTTCAAATGGCCATTGAAGCTGCTTATGGTTAAGTCAAGATTATATTTACAATGCCTTTTGGCACTGTAACACCGGGAAATTTGATTACTGAGGGAAACAATCTCTCGGTCATTCATTAACGAGTCAAACTCACAATCGACAATTACCTTCACTCCGGTTTTGCTTTGCTCTTCTGGAGCATACTTGACTCTCTTGAGTTGGTGATAATTCTTTCCCTGTTCTTCCTTAATCTGCTGCTCTTCTGCTTTCCGCCTTTGTCTAGCTAATCTCTTCTTCTCTCTCTTGGTGTCTCGATACGCTTCTCGAGTATCTTCCCATCTCCTCTGTTTCTGGAGCCTTTTCCAAGCATTCTTCGACATCCCTTCAGGTATTTCAACCTTTTTGTTGTCATATTTGATGACCTTCATCGCAACTCCAGCCTCAGCTTCCTTGCTTTTGTTATCTTCCATCTCTCTCTTGGGTGCTTAATAACTTCAGATCATCTCGGATCTTGAATTTTTTCACCTACCCCATTTGGATGCCTCATTGGAAAAATATAAAATACTGCAAAAAAGTCTGCATACACTGAATGAAAACTGCAATAAATTTAAACAAAAAATGAAGGATCCTCTTAATTGTTCCATAAATAGGGCGCATATATTATTTTTCTATATATTAAGACAGAGGGGGCATATTTCTTTTTATAAATTACATATTAACCTATCTAAAGTAATTGGTCGAGAGCCCCACCATTGGCAAAAATATCAAAGTCTGCCATGAATAAGATCTCGGAAAAATTAGGATTGACATCATCCGTATTAGTATTAGGATGGGTGGGAAAACCATTGTCATTACCTTGCACATTTGACATGGGCTGGTATGGGCCTCCATTAGAATTAGGGTCGGAATTTACATTAGAGTTCATAAAGTGTTCGTTCATGTTGTTCAACAGGGGATCAACATGATGTTGGGGTGGAGGGGGGTTTAAGATGTTAGGGGAATTGGTTCTGTTTGTACTCGTGATACTGATATTTGTAATTGGATCGGGTTGTTGATAAATTTGTTGTTGATTCATGTGTGGGTAATTATTTGTCATATGGACTTGCAGCTGCTGCTGTTGTTGTTGTTGTTGTTGTTGCTGTTGTTGTTGTTCCACATTGTAAGTGGAAAAATTGCTACCATCATTGGGTATACTGTTTCTCAATGCTAGCATCAGTAACCACATTTGATCGACATACTGATTATGGTGAATACTTTCTGGAGTTGAACCTCCATCTGTGACACTGGACGTGCTAGCAATTGATGGAACTTTCATAGACGTATCCAGGTCATTGATAGGTGTTCCAGTCTTACTACTTGCAATCTTCTTCTTCTTACTTTTGTTATCAGATGGTGAGAATAAAGGGGTCAGAGAAAAACTGAACGGGTGACTTTTCTCATCACCCATCTGTCTTTGTTTACCACCTTCCCGTGAAGACAAGTCCAGAAGCTCATATTCCGTACAAGAATCTTC
Source organism: Isabelozyma heimii (assembly GCA_030555995.1). Classification (NCBI taxonomy): domain Eukaryota; kingdom Fungi; phylum Ascomycota; class Pichiomycetes; order Serinales; family Metschnikowiaceae; genus Isabelozyma; species Isabelozyma heimii. Next base: position 132,806 of record JANIVW010000015.1, read on the forward strand.
AGCACCAATGGAGCCAACAATACCACGAATGACTTCGTCGACAGTACTGGTGAGATCCTCAATTTGGCTTAAAGTGAATTGAAACATTCTAGCCTTACTAGAAGTTGGATTCTTATGCATATTTTCATAGCTGGTATCATCGTGGATGGCATGGAAAAGGTATCCGTGTGCTTTGTATATTCTCCATGCAAAGTAATATCGGCTCGAAAATTTACTGAAAATCTTCGTACAGGTTACCCCTAATTTGTGGAGTTTAGTTCCCAAGACTTTGTAACAATGATTAATTTGATAGTATTGATTGTCATTTCGCAAGCGAGATTGATGTTCTTTATTGCATTCAAAGGAATATCTTATGTATAAGATTCTCGTCAATGCTGAGATGCAAACTTGATTCACTTTATGGATCCCCATCATCAATGTAGGATTCAAAAAAAAACCTTCTTTACTAAGCTTACCATTAATAATTGGCTTGCAATAAGGGATAATGAATTCCATGATAACTTTAAACATCTTCTTCAAATAGAAGAATGTGAGTTCGTAGTTTCCTGCTTTTTCGTAATGCAAATAGAGATGGTAATAAATACCCACCATAGCGCTACCGGTGGCCACCACGTACCGTACCGATAGAATAGCATGGAAATTATTGGGGGTGATATAGTCCTGGTTGAATGCTTCATAGTTATCATCATTTAAACCGAGAATAAACTCTTCTCGGAAACATTTTTCAAGATTGTTCAATACGGAAGTAATTTTATTCACCGGAGTGAATTTGTTAATGTCAAGGATAATGTCTAGTAATCTTCGGAAGTAGTTGATTCTGATGTAGAAGTAATAAAAACTATCAGCCACTGCCGCTTCTACAGCTTGACTTTTACAATTCTCGTTGCCAGCTTCTAAATACGGAGGACTCGTATCAAAGTGTCTAAAATCAATTGAAGGAGGATTACCAATATTGAAGGAATGGAAGATATCTGATCGAAGCAAAAAATGCCAAATTTTTCTTGTTAAATTGTTGATTTTGGGATTCTTGAGAATGTCAGGAAACAACAGAGGCTCCCGATTGATACCAAGGGAATATGCCATTTGTATTAATAATGCAGTGGAAACCTGGGAATCTCCGCCATCCAAGTAATCCCCATCTTCGGGAGCAGAAGTATGGTATAGTCTCATATATAGGACTGATTGGAAAATGGTTAGATTGATTTTTCTCGATAACTCAAAAGAATCAATACATAACTGGGCTACTGAGATCACCGACACATTAATTGGATTTATCATGAGATACTTCATCTCTCGAGCATTCTTGTAATTTTCACCTTTCCAGTCATTTTGGATGAGAAGATCATTAACACAGGATCGATTAGAAAACAACGATAAACAAGTCATTCGAAGAACAATTAAAGCAATAGCAACGGTTGCAAGATCTAATTTTTTTTCAATCTTAATCTGGGTAAATGGTACGTCAGTAAGTTCAGCCACTCCAAATATGCTTTCAAGATCTTTTTTGAATGATATTTCATCAAGATATGGCATGAATGCATATAAACTACTGAAGAATTTGTTAATTAATAACCAAAATACCTTTTTCTTGGGTAAGATTTGTTTGATTTTTTCAGCCAAATGTAAGTCATTATCGAATTTTCCTTCAAAAAGAGTTTTACCGAGTGCTAAACTCCCAGCAGGAAGGGTTTTGTTTTCGCCTGATTTAAAGTTTTCTGTTAGGAACTTAAGTGGAGCGAGCTCATAAATACCTTCACCTTGAAGTGCAGTTTTCTGGAAGTCTGATTCCTGGTTTTTCTGAAGGTGCTTCAATAACTTTGGAATATTCGGAAGGGCTGAGGTATAAAGGGATGGATAAACATTTGGGTCGGTATACTTGCAATCTACAGAAGTCCTAAAAAGGGAAATCCAGAAATCCCTTTGCATTAATGAAGTCCATGACAACGGACCAAAATTTGCCCTCCGAAATGGCTCTTTAAGATGAAGAGTTGAGTAGCCATCGTAAAAATTGATTTTTTCGTCTTCAGACACCGTAGGATTATACATGTGAACATTGACTTCCGGAGATGTGTAGTCTGATTTTGACGAAATAAGGGGAGCATTAAAGTCCGCTGCGGGTTTAACATTAGGATGGTGGGCATGATCTTCTTCTGTATGGTGGTCATACTTATAGTACATAGGTTTTAACTCTCCTTCTAATTGGGCCAACCGTCTTTTAAGGGCCATAATTTCGTATTGACTATTTCGTTGTTCGTCATCTTCACCAGAACTGGATCCATAGTGTGACGCGTTAGAATTAACATAAGAATCTTCTTCTGCTGCTATTTTCTTCTTCTTTTTACCACCTTGTCTCGCAGGCCTGGCTTCATACGAACATGTAAACCCGCAGTTCACCTTAACACACGAAGTACAAGGTAGCTTCCGATCACACTTCACTTTTCGTCTTTTGCAATTGTTGCATACCAAAGTGGGTTTATTCCTTCTTCGAACCGGTACGGCTGAATCAGACGTGACAATAGCAGCTGCTTCGACCTTTATTGGGGTATTATCTTCGATGGACATGAGAGGAGGAGAAGAGTCGAAGGAAATACATGGAAATGGACAATCGTATTCGTTGTTGGTTTTTCTTTTATCTAACCCTTTACTTTCTTTGATAGCTGCAACCGGAAAAGCTCTCTTTTGACACAAGTTGTCAAAATATAGAAACCGTTGTGTGAATTTGCGATCATTAAAAGAAAAAAAAAAATGCAGCCCGGAAACAAGCCAAAAGCTCTCGGAGATATTGGCGATCCCACGCTACCCACTATGAAAGCAGCAACTGAGGTCCTTTACTATGAGTATTGACGAAAGAAACACGAAATTACAAACGAAGTCCGTACTGAAGTGCTTTATATAAGTAATAGACAAGAAACTATATACGGGGGATACAGGACTTAGACCTGTGAAGGAATATACAAGCCGCCTTTGAAGTATTCAGTAAAAAAATCTCTTAACTACTCGGTGCAAAGATTCCTCTTAAATGATCGGTCAAAAGAGGCCTTTTAACTATCGGTGAAAATAAAAGACCTTTCATACACTATGAGATCTCAGTTGATAGTCTTTTCATAGTCTTTAGTCAAGTTTAAATACCTGATCGAAAGGAAGGTCACTGAAAATATCAAACTTATTAACCTGCTCCAAATCAAAGCCAAGGCGGTCTAACCCTCCATTGATTCCAGTAGCAGTGAATCCATCGGCATTAGAGAATGGTGACCCTGAAACCGACCCGGCTCGAGAGAAGCCAGTTGATCCTAAGCCCAAGTTAGGGCTCATGGCTGCAGCCCCAGACATCTTGTAGAAATCGCTGTCTGCTGCATCACTAGATTCTATCCGTGTATCGTGCTTCATGGTAAGCATATTGAGCCACAATCTATCGATATTTTCATTATCGACGAAATCAAATCCAAAAGTGTTTTTCATATTATCAGCATTGGCGTCTTCTACCTTACTAGATTGGGTAGTTACTACCGCCGCTTTGTCAGGTATTCTTGTCGTACTTGACACCGAACTACTGGAGGAAGGAGTATACTTGTTAAAGTATGGACTGGAAGTGCTTACTTGGGATGAGGTGTCGGAATTTCTAGCAAACATACGGTCCTTTCCACTTCTTTCTGCTTCAACAATATGACAAAAGACAGATTTGGAATTGGCTTCTGCTTTTCCAAATAATGCCAATGTTCTCTCACAGATTTTGATCAATTCTTCCAATTGCTCCACCGAAAATTGAGCGAGACAAAGATCACCAGCGGCTTTATGATTATCTTCATAAAACTGGGTTGATGTGATGGTCTTTAGCAAGTAGGTATGTCCTTTAGTGATCCTCCAGGCGTAATAGTATCGGTTACTAATTTTTGAGATGGCTGAAATAGAAACTTCAGCACACCGCGTTAAACATGACGAGAAATTACACAACATCTTGAAGTAGACAGAGTAATTCACATCATTCAATCTTTTGGTGTCATGAAGAGGATTTGTTCTCATGTGATAGATGATGAAGTTGACCCTCACAATTGAAGCCAAATTGATTTGATTTGCCTTGTGAATTATCAGCTCTAACGTTGGGTTGATGATCATATCACAAACAACCTCACTATTACCTAGAAGACTAAAGTAATATGGCATAATTTCTGTGGTTGAAATGAGCAAAGACTTCTTCAAATAGAAGAAGGATAAATTTACATCTTTTGGTTCGTAATATAAGAAGAAGTGGAAGAACATCGATATCAAGAACCCTTTCAATGACAAATAGCATTTGATTTTGAAGTTTCTGCTGAAAGCATACGAGGTAAAACTGTTCTCCAATGGTTTCACACAATCGTGTAACGTACCAAAATCCTGGTGAATACCAATTTCAAACTCCGATATCATTGAACATAATTGTGCCATATTTGTTTTCCCTTCAACATCTAAAACCAAGGACAAGATCTTGCGGATATTTTCCAAATAGGTAAAACAGCCAAAATAAGATTCGGTAACATATTTATCCAAAGTAGCGTCTTTGATACTTTCATTACCTGGTTCGTGGAATGGGACAAGTGTATCATAATACATCCGGTTAATTGTCATAGGATTACCGAAAGCGTACGCCAAATAGACATCACACACAACCAAAAAATGCCATATTTTTCTTCCCAAATGGTTTAGTTTAGGATCATTACATACATCCTCGAATTTATTTGGTTCTCGATTGAGACCCAAAGAATAAGCCATTTGAATAAGCATGGCATTCAATACTTGTGAGTCCCCCCCATCGGCACCATCACCATCCTCTGGAGCATAGGTATGGTATATCCGCATGTAAAAAGCAAGCTGCAAGATGGTGAAGTTTGGTTTTCTTAATAACTGGAACAGATCCAAGCATAGTTGGGCCACGTCGATGGCATTGATATTAATTGGATTCGATAACAAATATTTGAGTTCTCTTGCTTCGGGCGATGGGTCAGTTGAGTGGAGATTGGCTTCATTGACCGAGTTTTTGTTGCAAAATAGCGATAAATAAGATAACCGCAATACAATAATTAACAATCCAAGAGATGCTAAATCAAGCTTCTTCTCAACTTTGATTTCAGTGAGGGCAACATCTTCATAAGACTCTGGCCCAATAATCTTGGATATATCATTGGTGAATGCCTCTTCTTCCAAAAATGGCATATATGGATAAAACCAGGTGAAGTAACGATTGATTAACTTCCAAATGACTCCCTTCTTTGGTAAAACCATTTGAATTTTATCAATTAACTGTAATTCACGATCGATTTTCCCATCGTAAAACGTTAATCCCAACGGTAACGCACTTTGGTTCACCTTACTTTTCTGGCGATTTCTCTCTAGTCTGGCCTTAAGTATACTATTATATGGCACCATGTCATCGTACCCATCGGTTTCCATTGCTCTTTTCTTGAATACCTTTTCTGTTTGATCCCCATCTTCCTTCATCAACACTTTAGTGGCTTCATGAGTGATTTCCGTAGAGTTATTAGAAAAAACCAATGGCCCATCGTATTGACTCTGTTCCTTCACTTTTATTACATAGTCCCATAAAATTCGTAGTCCTCGATCTCTTTTCATTAACGAGGACCATGCAAATGGTCCAAAATTGATTCTTCGGAGCGGCTCCTTAACATGAATCGAGGTGTAATCATCAAAAAAATTGATTGTATCGTTGGGTGAGGCATAAGGGTTTGTTCCTATCAACGAGGAACTAATTACCGTTTCTTGTGGAGGACTGTGGTCAAAAGATCCTCTCTCATTAGATATGTCTGGACGCACTGATTGGGCGGAATAGCCTATATTGAGGGGAGGGAGCTGTATAGGCATTGAATGTTGGGTGGTAGGAGATGCGCTGCCACCATAGAGGTTCAGAGGTTGGGAGTTGAAGAGGGGTTGTTGCGGTTTATGTTCTCCGTAATCCTTGATTCCAGCGGCTGGAGCAGTCTCATATTTGCTGACATTATTAGTTGGTACTGGTACTGGTACTGGCTGTGGAGCAGGAGCAGGGATAGGAGCAGGAGCAGGAGCAGGAGGTAAGTCTGACACTGCTGCTATCGAAGCTTCAATCTGTTTAAGCCGCTCTTTCAAAATCTCCAATTCGCTTTTCGTCACAGATCCCTTATCCGCCATTATACTGGAGCTATTTTCAACTACTTTTGCCACTGGTTTGGGCATCTCATTACCATTGAATCTAGGGCCCGGGGTAGAATTATTGAACAGAAGAGGTTTCTTAGCAGAAGCAATATAAGGTAATATGGGGCCATTAGAACCATTGGCATGTGCCAGATTCAGTTCGGCACTGTACACACATCCATCAATGATTCCTCCTTTAACACACTGGGAACATGGATGGCCCTTATCACATCGTATTTTCTTTCTCTTACAATTCTCACAAACAAGACTGGATCTCTTTCTCTTTTTCGTTGGAGGTTTCATCGTCACTATGTGGGCCTGGCTTGAACACTACAATGAATAATCCACCTTACAAGGAAAAAGAAGTGACGAACTGTTGAAATCTTTTTGTCAATGAGTTGAGAGAGGAACAATGATGACAAATGAGGCAACCCCGATCGTTTATGTCCGTGTTTGTCCTGCACATCCGGCAAAAAAGATCTCTCAAAGAATAAGTCAAGAAAAAGCGAAAAATGAAGAACAAAGATAAGTCTAAGAACATAAGATAGAGAAATTACGAAATTAGTGAGGAAAAAGTAGTCGAGAGTACGAAGGTATTCGAGAGCAAACAGAAATTGACAAGCCATGATTTATGTAATATGGGAGATTATGGGATGGAACTTAATCTATGAAGCAATAAGTGAAACATAATTGTCGTTTTCCCATGTAATAACGTGAATAAGATGTAGAAGTAAAACTATGTACAATTATAAATAATTTCAACTTTTCTTAACTTCGAAATGGTTCTGGAATATTTGATCTAATGGGATGTTGTTAAAAATACCTAAATGATCTACTTTGTTCAAGGCTGCAAAAACAGCCTGATTATTGTAGCCATCATCTGTCTTTGTTTGTTGTTGATGATAATAAGAACTCCCTGGGGCATGATTCAGAGTTTGGCTATTCCTTTCAACCAATAATTGCATCCACAGGCTATCCACCTCTGAAGTATTGGAAAACATCAAGTCATTCTTTTGGGTGATATTCGAAGATGTCAAATCGGGAATATTTTCAAAGTCCGTTTGCATAAAATTCGAATCGAACTGAAAATTATCCTCATCCACAGATCTATTCAAGTTATGGAAATCGTTACTTCCAAATTGAAGGGAATTAATGAAATCAATATTACCAAGTTGCTCATTTGGATCAATTACTCGGGCAGTCTCACTCAAGGAATTGTGAGCCACTTGATAGAAATTATCATCGCTATCGAAGCTAAATAACTTATTGTTCTCAATAATTTCATTCAAATCTGCGTCATTATTTTTCTGGAAAACTTTTTCAATATATTTACAGCTGTTTCTTCCCAAAAGAGTCAACTCATGAATTGTCTCTGGTTCGGAGAATACAGGATTTTGTTCGCTAGCTGGGAATTCAGCGTAGAATCTTTCGTTCGTGATGATTTTCAATAAAAAGCTGTGGGACTTACTGATTGCCCAAGCAAAATAATATCGGTCACTCAAACAAGCACTGGCCAATAAATTGATTTTCATACATTTTACCATGACTTCCAGGAATTCAATCATCGATTTGAAATTGAAATTGTATGATGGATCCGTCCTCAATTTATGTTGATGATCATTCGATTTGAGGAATTTGTAAATCGAGACGTTAGCTCGCATGATTCCAATCATAATCATTTCGTTACATCGGTAAAGTGATTGGAGTACAAGCTGGTTATAGACAAGTCCTGATCCTTCACCAAAACATGCATCGCCTTGAAGAATAAATGGTAAGAAACTGGGAACGAATTCATCAACACATAACGAAAACAATTTTTTCAAATAAAAGCGAGTTAAAGGAGCATTGCCCTTTTCTTCATAATAGTTCATCAAACAGAAGTAAACAAGCAAGAAGAATGAACGGGTGTTAATGGTGATTATTGCCTTCATTAATTTGGGGGCGCAATAACTAACATGTTGATCCTCTAGCGGACGAATATAATCAATTATTCTCCCTAGTGGAACACTGGTGCTTACTTCCATTTGGTTAACGTACTTTGTAAGATCAGATAATTTCACCTCTTTTTTGACATTCATACACAACCTCAAAATATTTTTCATTGGACCCTTAACCAAATGTTCATCAAAGCTGAAAAATCCAGCAACGGCTCGATCAAGATCGACATCATAAAGACTTTCATTTCCTGGTCGTATAGTTGGGAATTTCGTATCATAAGAATTCTTATTAATTGCCTGCGGATGTCCAGTATTAAAACTGTACACGAAATCCTTGGTGCTCAACCCACTCCAAATTCTTCTTATTAAATCATTTTGACGCTCATCCTGAGTGGTGAAGGAATTCCTCACTTTATCCGGATCACGGTGGAGTCTTAGCATATAAGCCATTTGGACCAAAGTACCATGATAGATTCTTCCATCCTGTGTCTGTAGACCATCACCATCTTCTGGAGAAAGATAATAGTAGTGATTTAGAAGCAATGCCAACTGCAAAGTTTGTAGTCGCACTTTGTGAAAGAGTTGGCTATGATTCAAGCAAACGTGAGCAATCACTGCAGATCCAGAGTTAATTGGGTTTGATAATAAGTATTTCATGGTTTGAGCTTCTGGTGAAGGGTCAGTTGAAGTGAGCCTAGCTTTATTAACCAGTGCCCGACTAGAAAACAAGGACAAATAGGCAAGTCTTAGCATCATTAATAAGATACCGAGATGGAGTATATCATGTTTTTGACTAACATATATATCTTGAATTGTATCATGTTCGTATGATTCCGGCCCAATTAATCTTTCAATATGGGATCTACTGTCTCTTTCATCCAAATTAGGACAGAATGGATAAACGTGTGAGAAGAATCGACGGACCAAATACCATACAACCCTCTTCTTAGGAAGCATAAGTCGAATTTGCTCAATTAATCTGAGTTCATTATCCTCGGGGGAAGTGACATCAAAAGTGAGAGTAGGCTTATGGGTATAGTTAGTAGCGGTAGTGCAGAGAGAAGGTTCCGAGCCTTCTGAATGATTAGAGGAGCTTCGCTCTGGAGTTCTAGAATTGGAATGCTGAGAGTTGACACTACCAGGGCCATTTTGTGATTCAGGCAGTTTTTCGTATGATTTATGGGGAAAGAATGGCTGGGGACGAGAACTTACAGCCAAAGCCGCTAATTCTGCTTCAGAGCTTTGGAGTTTAACATATTGCCTCATTACTGATAGCCAATAATTTTTCCTTTGAATCTGATACCAAGAGAAAGGACCAAGAATATTTGTTACCGGGTCATCGTAAGGGTCAAAGTCAATATGTGTTCGAAGGAGTGGGGCATCTTCATGAAAATTTATTCTTTCGTCTTCATCTTGGTACGGGTTTATTCCAATCATATACCCTTTTGATGGCTCTGTCTTCATGGTAGTTGCAGTAGCCGAATAGTCATCGTTTACAAAAGTATTTCCAGGATATTGGGGTTGGTGGATGTCCTTGTAAACCCCATATGAAACTGATTGGTTAAGTACCGGGTAGTTTTCCCGGCCAATGCGGATAGTAGTTTGGAATGTTTTGAAACTACGGACAAAGATGTGGAGGTGGTAGCTGAGTTTGTTGTTCTCGTCATAGGTTTCTCCTTCATCGTCAGACTCATGTTCATAGCTTTGGAGCTTTGCCCGGAGCTCATCACGGGAAATGAGGACCATATCATTTAGTTTATTCAGGGTAGTGCTCTTTGGGGGTGCAGGTTTTTTAGAAACTTTGGATGTCGATACGTTTTCGCTGGGGATGATGGAAGGAATGCCATTGTGGGAGTAGGAGATAAACTCGTCTTTGGGTTCAATCGGAGGTGGTGGGGCCGGAGGAAGGCTTTGAGTCGCAGAGATGGCGGAGGTGATGGGTTGTGCAGGTGGCTGATGATGTTGATGATGATGCAATTGTTGTTGTTGCTGAATAAGTGCAACCGGGACTTTGGCGCTCTGAAGGTAATCAAAGTTATTGGGTACTGTAGACTCCAGCCAGTTGGACTCGTATGAACATGTATCGCCGATATTATGCCTCACGCAAGAAGAACACGGTCTTCCTTTGTCACATTTGATTTTTCTTTTCTTGCACGAGGTGCAAACTAGAGTGGGTCTATTACGGCGAGTAGTTCCCGTCATGGGGGAGACGCTCATGGTGGTAAGAAGAGACTACTGAAGTAATGATTAATTTATGAATCCGCGCAGATATCCAAAAAATGAGTGAGAAAAATGAAAATTGCTGCAAATGAGGGTCCATATACGAGAAAACAAGAGATCTTGAAGGAAACAAATTAAAAACGAAGCTGCTTGCGGCACTTAAATTTGGCAGGATGGTGGCAGATAACTGATAAGAGATAGCTGTGACGATTTTGCTATGCGATGTCTGTCCCCAAGGATGAATAGCTGATGTTAAACCAAAAATACATTGATACAGATGATTTACTTACATGTGCTATGGTACTATTATGTTGATACATCTATTGTACATTTATTCCGATCTAGAGGAGTAATCCCTATTGATGTTCCCGTTCAAAAGACCGGTTTGTTCACTGTTATCAGTTTTAGACAGAGAACTGGTTTCGCTATAGTCATAGTTGTCTTCGTTTTCGTTGTACAAGAAGAATTGAACGAAGATAGTGAAATCCAAAAACAAAGTTCCCAAAGAACCTGCCAACCACGAGGAATTTACCCAAATATAATGTAAACTGGTATCGATGGCAAGAATAGAAATAACGTAGGTAAGATTACCCAAGCATGCAAACAAGAAAAACATGAATGAAATCCCTTCACATGATTTTCTTTTATAATTTAGAAGAATTTGAGGAACTCTGGACCCTAAGTATAATACAGCACAGAACCAACCGAAAAATTGGGCTAATGGATCGTAAATCAAATCTTCTGGTTTTTTATGGGTTTCTCCTCCGTTTTTTAAGTAAGAAATGTACCAACCAAGTAACCCGGCACTAATGACTAAAAGAACCATGGACGATTTATACAACGAAGACATTAATGGTGACAAACCCGGTTGCGAGTTTTTACCTGGTTCCAAATCATCGTCGAATAATCTGTCTTCATCTTCATCATCAACTTCAACTGGCTCGTGAGATCTGTCTCTAGACAAAACGGTCTCCAACACATCTTCGCTCATAGGATTAGCAGGAGATAAGTGAATTAAATCAGTATTATCTCCTTGGCCATACATAAGACATTGCCAGAGCAACACAATATCTGCGAGGGTATAGTAAATAGCAAGGATAATCATAGTTGGAAGAACTCCTTGTAAAACCGAACCCAACACATTAAACACATCACCAGCCAACCACAAGATGATGAACATAAGCGATAAGCCTTCCAGCGACTTTCTTCGGAAGTTTTCATAAATCTGGGGAGCAAACACTATAATCCAACATGCAAGAGAAATGGACCCAGTGATTCCACTGACGACTTGAGCGTCTATAATAATAGGAGGGGGAGGTGCCATATTGTACTATACACCAACCTTGGTATTTTTCTTTTCTTCAAAGACTGTGAAAGAAACGTATGAAGAAAGGGCCCTTTGTAAGTTTCTCCAGCATTATAGATTTTTTTTTTTCTTCTCTTCACTTTTATGTCACCAAAATTCCATCGGAATTTTTACATCACAGAAAAAAAAAATGCCTACTACCCCAATGAGTCAGCCCTTCCCGATTGGGAAAACTTTCACAAGATTAGCAACAAACAGAGAGGAGGACCATACAAGTAGAATAGATATTGTTTTTTTTTACGATTAGTTATATAAATGAACTGGAAGAAGACCAGTCTTACAGGCATATACACTATAATTTAGCTCCGAGCAAGGACTTTTCGAGCTCGTATAATTTATCGAAGATGCTGGAGAAGAATCTGGCTGCAACTTTCCGCTTTATCTTGAAGGTAGGGGTAACGACATCTCGGTCGAGCCTGAGAGGGTTTATTTCAATATGAATGTTATGAAGCTTTTCAATCCCGCTGATATGTTTTCTAACATTGTCATTGATCTTTTTGAGAAAAATCAGTTTGTTTGTCACGGAGTTGAGTTCTCGAAGTAACTCATTCTCACTAAGTTCTAGTTTGTTGTACCCACATTCCTCGTTGAGAAACTTGAGTCCACTATCATAACTAACGCCCACAACTCCGACTAACCATGATCTTATGGTGTCTCCATGGACGTAAAGCTGTTGCATAATCGGATTGTTGGTTAAATAAATATTCTCGACCTTTTCTGGAGAAATATATTCGCCTTGAGCAAGTTTGAAGAAGTTCTTGACTCTATCGACGATGAATATCCGTCCATTCACGGGGTCGATTCTCCCGATATCCCCACTGCGAAACCATCCTGTCTCCTTGTCGTACACTTCCCGAGTCTCTGTCTCGTTTTTGAAGTATCCATGGAAGACACCAGCACCTCGAACCAACAATTCTCCCGTATCGTTTTCGACCAAGTATCCCATTTCTGGCCTACTGACGAGTTTCACTTCACAACCTACTCCCGTACTACCACAGCTACCTGGACTACACTCATATATGTGATCTTTAGAGAATGCCCCTGAAATCTCTGTTAACCCATACATTTGACTGATTCCAACCCCTAAACTAGCCTTTAAGAACTTCAAAGTATGAGGGTTTATAGGAGCAGATGCGGTTTGAGTCCATATCAAATTATCAAACCCGAAAAGAGATTTAATTTCCTGATACTTGGGGAAACTGTCCATAACTTCGTTGGCTCCAGTGCTACCATCGCGGAGACGTTGCTGAGACAATTTATAGTCAATGATCTTGAGAACAGCGAGTCTATTGACAGTATCCATAGATTCAAGATGAGATTTGATGACGGACTCAATTTTGGTCAATATACGAGGCACAATTGAAAAATAGTGAGGTCGGAAAAGTTTGCAATCTTCCACTAAAGAGAGAAACGCATCGGGTTTGGTATTGAACGATAAATGGGGGAATCCAAGACAGTAACCGGTGGCGTAAGCAAAACTCAGGGTTTCTCGCTCATAAATGTGAGTAAGGGGAAGAAATACGAAGGCTCTACCATTTTCAATTTGAGAGGTCTCAGATACAAGAAATGCAACTGCTGAAGCAAAATTTTGCTGGCTAATGATAGCTCCCTTAGGATTAGCACCAGTGGTTCCTGAGGTGAATGATATAGTGAAGAGGGTTTGCGGAGAGGGAGCTAATTCTTCGAGAAGATTCAACAGCCCCAAGACTTCTACTTGATGCAAATCGTGGAGGATCAAGCCTTCCTTTTCTGCCTGCTTATACATGGCACTATATTCAGGGGAGTGGCTAATGGGGTCCATAGACACCACCGAGATCAAATTAGACAATTCGGAAGCATTTTCCCGTTTGAGTCGCAAGATGGTATCGATTTTGTCTTTGGAGCAAACTACAATAGGAGTCTCCGTGGTTGCGAGAATGTGCAAAGTGACACCTTCTCCCAAAGTATCATAGAGTGCAGTGGATGTTATGGAGTAAGCAGATGTTGCCAAATCGGTGAGCAACCATTCCATCCGATTGGAGGAAAAAATGGAAAGAATGAAGGAATAGTTTTCCGTGTTATAGGAGGAGTAGTTTCGAGCATGGTTGGTGATTTTGCTGTGACTTTCCAATTTGTCGTTCTTGAACGGGTTCTGATTCAAAATCGTTAGGATCCCCGACCCCAATGCCTTCTTCCGTTGATTAACCTCGGAATAGGTGAGGTGTCGAAAGTGGTCTTGTGATTTACCCGTGGCGTAATCGTAATGACGGTAGCTGAAACATGGGCGGTTTGCGTAGACTTTTGCCGAGTTATTAAACACTTTAGCGAGGGTATCTAGCTCAGGGTGAATAGCAGATACAAGCAGATTAGGGTGGGCTTTGTTGCGATAAATAGGCGTTTCCCCCGGCTTGGCGTCAGTGACAGGAACCCCATCACTTACTGTAAGTAGGTCTAATGGGAGGGAGGAGATCGCATTCTCGACCTTAACATCGGAGGACAATAAGGTGGAATATGTCATACTATGGTTATAAAGGGTCCATTACGTGAAAGGTGATTTTTTCGCAATTTTATATGTTTCCAGATAGATTACCCCGCAAAAGTATATTGTCCGTGTTGTTGTGTATTGCCGACGATAACCGCCTGTCAAAACGGGGATGGATGGGGAATTGTTGGCCAGATATGTTAATGAAAGTAGTCATGCCACACAGCCAGGCGACCTATCTTCAAATGGCACTGCCATTACCATGTGCGACCATACCTGATTTGGAATAGATAGCAACCATATTTTGCTTTGAGCGAGTGTAGCTAAAGCTGTCATTATGCTATGTATTTTTGTATGTGTTTCGTATATACTTCGTAATCTTACCCCTGAAAACTCCTTCCTTGGCCGATCATCAGCTTATCTGTCAAAATCTTCTTGGTTGCCATCATCTTCTTGGTTGCCATCATCTTCTGAGCTGTATCATCTTCTTTCTTCACATGTCACTTTCTTTCTGCACATGCCATTACATTCTTTCCAATGTTACCATCATCTTCTCTTTCGTTCTAGACACTTGTTAATGTGTTGGGCAAATCTTCCTCCCGCGATCTTTCTTCCGCAGTTCTCGCATTGAAAGTACCTCGAAGTATCGGATGTCTTCAATTTGCCCTTGTCCTGACCGTATATATCCTTATTGACATCCACCCCCCAGTTCTTAATCAAGTCGTCGTCTTCATTGGTCCCGATTGTTTCTAGTAACAACCGGTACCGTGATAGGTTGTTGAGGGCTTGTTGCCGTACCATATTGTAGATCATGTCCTGGAACAATGATTCCGCCTATTGGTTAATATCATGGTCGGGTTGGACCAAATAAAAGAACATACTAGTATCTGGTGAGTCACCGGCTTCTCAGTCATGGTGTGCTTGTAACTGCCGAAAGAGAGAGAGAGAGAAGAGCAGCAGATCAGTAAATGTGATGATTTTTTTGAACGATCGCAAAATCTCATTTTTCACCTCTCATCAACATATGTACATCTCATTACATCATGTCAGTAGAAAGAGGCGATGACGAAACCAAAATCGTTGCCGAGACCGAGTATGAGGACGAAAATACGCAGGATTGGAAAGCATTCAATCGTGGTAATGGGCCCCCGGCAGAAGTGATTCCCAAGAGAGGTGATAAGGAGTTTGAAATCGACGGTACCTCCTACCAGACTACATTGATTGAAGACGCCAGAAACGAAATGTACTTAGCATTAGACGGTGATCGTGGGTTATCGGCCAAACAGATGCTTCTAGCAGTGTGGATCCCCGAGAAGAACCAGGCGTTGGTGCCGGTGGCCCGAGGCATTTTCTTCAAAGATATGGGGAAGCCTGCCAATGTCTTCATAAATGCTAAGAAGCAGAAACAAAGTATGTGGTTAAACGAAGTCGAGACGGTGTACTTGGTTGAAAGAGGCTCAATTATAATCTACTTAGGCAACAGTGAGTTCAACCAGTACCTTGCCAAAGGCGCCGATGATCACTTTGACTATCACACGAAGTTGCACCAGTTGACGTTGAGCCATCTTTATTCATTAGCATTGTCGCAGGAAGGCATGATAGATAAATACCAGACATACTCTTATTTGCGAAGATTGGGGTACGTTGTTCATGATTTTTCCATAATCAATGATAGTTGCAACCAAATGGCGAACTATAACCAGCATATCCTGGCAAACAGCTTGTACCTGAATCGCTTGTTGGTGAAATTTGTACAAAATTTCGCTCCAATAAGTCAATTTTTCACCAAGTACATGATCAAGTTGGGCCTTTTCGCTAGACAATTTCCCAGCTCATTGCATTTTGAATCTAAGCATTATTTCAATTACACCTCAGTGTTGAAGATATTACAGTTCATTCCATCTTACAATCCTTATGATTCCATCAACAACCGCATCATTTCAACTTCTAAAAAAGACCAGGCCAACATCTATAAGCTAACGTTTAACGTATGGAAGCCATCGGTGAATTTCTCTAAGAAGAACCCACCAATGCCCGATTTTCAGCTCTGTCTTATTAATTCCCAAAGACAGAGGTTTCCCTCACTATCTCAAATCCAAAACCTCTTCAATGAGATCAACTACCGCTTTCCTGATCAGCCTGTAGTAACTGAAGTAACCGAAACCAAAAAGAACCCAGTCAAAAAGCCGAAAAGTTCTAAAGCAGAGCCTACAAAACGCGAGCTCCGTGAACAACGTCAAAAGGAAAGGCAGAGTAAACTAGATCCTAAGATTCGACAACGAAATGAGTATTTGAAAACAAAGGATACCCTTCTAAGACACGGCTCCTCGGGAAGAAACGTCATTCTAGCAGTAATTGATAGTGGAATCATCAGCTTCACGAGATTGTGTGAACTGGATTTCACTCTATCCGACACTACAGCTCGTTCTAAATTAAATTCATTATATCCTCAAAAGTTAAATGACCACGGGACTATGTGGTTAGAAACGTAGTTTTTTTTATGTATTTGATGAATGCTTATCGTAAAATGCTGTAAAATCGTGGGCCCTACAGTAGGACCGAAATGGAAAATGATCTTTCATTCGCAGTTCTCGTTAATTCTAGTTCTCTTCTGCCCTTAATGATTGGATGATGATACTAAATTTATTGGTGTCCCTTATCCATTTTCTTCTTCAGCTCATGCCGCTTTCTATCTAGATAATCCCACGAGCTTGCGTAGGCATTAACATTCGCAGCTTCTATCGTCATTTTGAAGTCATCGAGTGATTGAGCCAACTTCTCTTGAATGGAACCGGTATTGGCACTTTCAATATAATAGGCTATAAATTTCGTGACCCAATCATCAACTTCTTTGGGTTTTATTCTGTAAAGTACACCAATGAAGCGATCAAAGTATTCTGCCAATAATGTGATAAGAAGCTTCTTATTTGAGAGGTCAATGTCATTGTATTTGAGTGCATGCTGATAAGAGGCAGAATAGGAAAGCCGAGTCGGAAGTTTACTCATTGATGCAATGACAGCCTTAATGATTTCAAGATCACTATCGTTAGGATCGGAAGTATCTTTTTGAATGAAATTTCGAATAAGTTCACGATTCTCCAATTCACTCAGAATCTGAAGATTTTTCTTCACCAAGATTCTAAATAGGTAAAAACCTTCCATTTGCTGAGATACCATTAAACTTTGGATCAAATCTGCGTTTACTTGTTGCTTGGTGAAAAGCTTGCTAAGTACCTCGTGATCAGGAAGAAGAAACGGAAGTAAATTCAATTCATTCTTTTCAGTAGGCACTGCTGACCGTAGAATTAGCGGAGAGTCCGTGCCGTAAGGGTAAGGATTAGGAATCTTAATTCTGGGCAAATCTAAACTAAGATGGTTGGCAAAATTGGAGTATTTATGAGTGACAATTGTTTTACTTAGTCTTCTCAAGTCTTTTTTAATCATATTATGACATTTTGATTTGTTATCGATGAAATACTTCGACATGGCCTGGTATGAGTTTAATTTGCCATTGATGGTAATATCGGCAAGATTAAATAGCGAATCGGATACCGAATTGATCTGGTCTTTGAACTTTTCAATGTAAGTGTTGTAGACAGGAATACAGGTTTGGGAATCGTTTTCCCATATTGATGGGTTTCTCATTATGATTTGCTTATCATTCAAAAACTTGATAACATTATATGTAAATAATTCTTGTCCAAAAGTGGTGGAGAACTTGTTACTATATCGTCTGAGTTCTGGTTCCTCGTCTGTTAAAATGTCTTTCTCGTCAAAAGGTTGATAGTATTCAGTTTTGGTTGGTTCCTTTTTCTTGGCAAGATGGATACCTTCAGCATCCTTTAATATGCCTAAAATCTTTTCCATAGTCACCAAGGATGAAGTGTCAAGTGGAACGAAGTAGTTTGCCGAATCCGGCAGATTTAATTCACCATTGGGGCCTGTCGGATTTGATTTACTAGTGGAGTTGGGATCCAGGGAGGATTTAGATGAGAACCCCCGAACGGACCACAAGTGTGGCATTTCCGTTCGCGGTAGCTTGCACAATTGGTACCGAAGCATCGTACTGGGGAAGAAGAACTGATCTCAAAGTTCAGTACCAGGTTTATTCTATTGAACATACTTAATCTATATGCAGGAAATTCAAAACTGTAAAGAAAGAGTGGTGTCTGGGTCTCTTCTTTTGATATTCTTTGGTTTGGCGGTTCCTTCTTTATTAGGGGAACTGCTCCTTGGTTTTGGTTTTGGGCTTCCTTCTCTGTCGCTGGTATCTGGTTTTGGTTTTGGCTTTGATTTTGACTTCGGCTTTTCTGCTTGGTCTGACAGCTTTGCAGTTGTTGGATCTTTTTTAGCAGTCTTTGGTTTCTGAGTTTCATCAACCTTTAGTTTTGGCTTCTCATTTTGTTTCTGTTTCTTATCTCCCACTTGTTTCTGCTTCGTATCGTCGTTTTGTTTCTGCTTCTTATTGTCATTTTGTTTCTGTCTCTTTTCAGTCTTCTTTGCCAGTTTTTGATCAGGTTGTTCCACTGAAGGCTTTGAGTGGTCAGACTTTTCCTTCTGTGCTTTTGGTTTTTCTTTTACCTGGTTTTCTTTACTCTGATCAGGTTTCTTCTCTTTTCCTTCGGCCTTACGTTTTGCTTTAGTTTTACTTGGTTTTGGTTTCACTTTTTCTTTATCTTTATTCTCATTCTTTTCGTCCTTCACCTTCTTGGAATGTTGTTTCACGTTCAGTTCTTTGTCATTCTTACTCTGGTCATTTTCTGAGTTCTTCTTGATTTTTGTTTTATTCTTTGACTTGAGCTTTTTCCTCTTCTTCTTTACAGCTTTCTTTTCTGCTTCGATTAATTTCAACACACTAAATGGCTTTCCATCCTCTCGGCACTTCACAAACGCTTTGTACAATGAATCTTCTTCTAGACTATTACTTGGCCGAGTCTGGTTCTTTATGGTAGGCATTTGTTTGTATAATGCTCTAGAGACCTGAGGAATAAACGCATCACCCGCACCTCCAGTAAATGCCCTCCCCTGCAAATCTTTTAAGAACTGGTCAACGTAGGCTTGTTTTTTGAACTGGAAATAGGCCCGAGAATACGATGGTTCCTCAAAGGGTTTGGAAGAATAGGCACCTTGCACATAGTAGTAGGAATTTATATATACATTTATATTAGAATTGTGGAGGATCTCTGAGTAGTTCGACAATTGTTGGATGAACTCTTCTTCTGTTAAATCAGGCGGGAGCAATCTAAGAGCGAGTTTTATTTGTGTGAATGATTTAATGTCAGGATTCATAGATTTTGATTTAGCCTCAGAGCTGGCTTTTGGTTTTGGATCGGAGTTGGTTTTCGGTTTTGGATCGGAGTTGATTTTTGGTTTTGGATCGTGCTTTGTCTTGTTGGTTGGCTCACTTGGATTTGGGTCCACCGGCATTCGTTTGAGAGGTGCTCTAGCACCTGCGATAGTACTCATTGATAAAAACTGTACACTCTTCCACAATACTTGTAACTGTTTGTCACTTGTATACACTGTGCTTTGAGTAGCTGAGGTCAGATATACAATCTAGTTTTCAATCCCTGTGGCTTGGAATCAACGTCAGTATAGCAGCCTTTAAACAGACAACAGGGAAGCTTTGAATATGATGATCAGTGCAGCAATTACAGATTCTCATTAATCAGTTTTTTTGGTGAGAAAGAAATTTGGGTGAAAAAAAAAAACAAGTTGAAAGACGTGAAAAATCATTGACTGTCTAGCAATGGAAATTGCCCGAGAGTTTGTTCAACAGATCAAGGATGTCAGTGCACTTCCACCCAATCAACAGTATAGTGGATTGCTCCGGCTACTAAGCGTGAATCCCAGAGTAAATCCATATATTGCCAGTGTCAACAATAGACAAGACATTAACATCAAACAAGTGGAGGAATTGGTAGAACAGGTGGAATTGTATGATGGAGAATGGTTGGCGATGAACGAAGTGGTGATTTCTTTCATTCGACTCAGCAACCAGTTGAATGCGTGGTCATTGATGGAGTCATTTGACTTATTTGGCCAGTACTTGAATGATTTGTCTATAGCGTTCAACAACAACAGTCGAGGCTACTTACTAAGTTATTTGATTAAGGATACAGTAGGAATCATAATACCCATGGCGACAAAACTCGATTATCTGTTGTACTACAAAGAGAATTGTCGCAAGCCGAGATTGACTTATATCGCTGCATTGATATTGAAAATTTTCAACAATATTCGGTCTCAGCTTGGAGCAGGAGATCAAATTGAAGCGATGAAAAAATCAATTATTCTATACATGGGGGTCAAGCTTTGTCAGATTTACTTCAAAATCGATAATCCATTGTTGTGTCGTAATATTTTCTCCAATATGAATAATGCACAATTGAAGTTTTCGTCATTCCCCATGAATGAGCAGCTTCAGTATCGTTATTACAGTGGTAAATTTTGTTTCATTAAGCACCAATTCATAGACGCATATCACCATTTCCAATGGTGTTTGGCTCATTGCCCCATTCTAGATCATCCCAACGTTACAAGAATCATCAAGTACCTTCTACCCATAGCCATAATCATTGGAAAAATCCCCAAATTCGACACTTTCCTAATGCTTTACCAAGGCAGACCAGTGCCATTTTTCATTCCAATGTATCAGCAATTATGTGCTGCTATTACCCTCGGCAGTTTCTCCCAATTCCATTCTTGCTTGAATGAACCCACTACATACGAGTTTCTTAAGCTGCTTAACATGTTGGTGCCAATCAATTCCAAGGCTAGCCTTCTAATTCTCCGTAACCTCGTGAAAAGAATTTGGCTTTGCACCGACAGCCAAAGCCGACTCGATTTTGACTACGTAAAGGTGGGGTTGGCACTTCTGTTGCAGCCAAATCACCAATTTGTTGCCATGAATCATTTGCTTGAAACCGGAAATGACGATGCCACAATCGAAAATATTTTTGTCACTTTGATCGACCAAAATCTCATACGAGGCAAATTATTCCTGAAATTGCGGGGGGTGTCTCTTAGTAAAACCAATGTTTTCCCGGCAATTGCTCCTATTAATTTTGTGAAGTATGGAAATGGCAGTGAGGGTAATGTTTCGAGCTCAGACAAATGGATGCTTACATAGTGAGGTCAGGCTCCGTAAAGAGGGGCAGTGAGACGGCAGCGGAGGGTTTTTAGCGGCGGAAGCGCTATTCGCAGCAGAAAATGATGCCCCTATAAAAAGTGCAGACACACCTTTTTAGGAAGAACCAGACACCGTTTTTGCAAGCAACCAGACACCGTTTTTGGAAGGATCAGACACCCTTTTTAGAAGGATCAGACACACTCCATTGGGCGGAGTCAGACACACCCCTATTGGGAGAAATCAGACACACACCCCCAGTGGAAGGCACCAGACAGACACGTAGCAGAGCCAAAAATCATAAGAGCCTCATGTCTGAAACTGCAACCAGGACAAGACTCCGGCACATCGCCACAATGGTGCCACCGGAAGTCTAGGCTTGATGCCTACATGATGCTCGTGGTTAATGCTTGGATCGTGGCCGCATGATGGTTGCTAAAAAGTTTGCGAGCAAAAAGCTGCCAAATTGCAAGGCGCCGGCGGTATACTGCCGCGAGTCCGGAAGCGCTTGCGAGGTTTTTGAGAGGCATTTCTGTGACGTCCTGCAGACAAGAAATGTGTCACTCCTCCACAGTAACCTAAAATGTCTGAGAAAAATGTCTGGAGTTATGGAACTCTGCTCCTTTGGGATGATTGGTGAGGCGCGCGGTTCTGTAATGGTTCCGAAAATTGTCTGTGGTTGAAAAAAAAAAAATAAAATAAAACAAAAATAAAATTTGGGGTAATGTGAGGCATGACATGGTTGCAATATAAACCCTCGTTTGTTTCTTACGACTCATCGCAAGTATCATTTTCATTTCTTTCATATCAAATGATGCTGTTGATGGACTTGCCTTATAACGTGATAGATACCATAGTGTCGCTCACACATCCTGCTGATTTGAATAGTCTTGCAGCCGTGAATCCGGTGCTCCGGTACAAAGTCAATCAGAGCACCTACAGCAAAATTATGATTGTGGATGTTCCAGTGTCTACTAAAGGTTATACGGTGTTGCCAGTATCTAAATTGGACCAATTCTGTCGTTGTCTTAATCCATACACTTTCCAGTTCATCAACCGTATTGTCATCCACTGCCAATCTAATATTGACAATTATGATTATCAGATATTATACGAAACCTTGTCTCGGTTATGGGAAAATAACAATGCCCACAAATTGAAACTATTCAATTTTGACATCCACAATCTTCGTACCTTCCAGTCATTCAACCAATATCTTAATTCGCGGTCCATCCAATACATTGAAAATGAAGACGAAGACAACTGTGAGTTGACCCAGCGTAACTTGAAAGTGAATAACTTGAAAAATTGGATCGTGTTTGACATCAACGAATTATCATACCTTCCTTACAACCCCAATCTTGAAGAATTGGACGTGTGCTTTGAATCCTCCTTATTAGCCATCACCACCAAACCCTTGGACCAGATTGTTAATCGAGCATTATTAAGCAACTTGTCGAATCTCAAATCGTTGTATTTAAACACCCCGATGTCCTTTTCAATTATCAACTCCCTCATCCAAACCAAACCTATCAAACTTAACAATTTACGTAAACTCTCACTCACCGCCTCCCACTGTTTCAGATACGGCCAATTGAAGTTCAACGAAATCATCAACTACATCGACCTTAACAAATTGCAAGACTTAGAAATTAAATTGAATTGCACCCTTAATCATTGCCCCGATCAGTGTATCCTCAAATTCTTCTATGATTGGTTCCAATACAACCAAATGCACAATAAATCGATCAACTTGAACAAATTAGTGATTATCAACTACAAGGCAAACAATTCGGAGACCAATATAGCCCAATTCAACCAACTTATTCAGCAATTCGTGGTCAGCCATCAATTCAATTCGGTGGAGAATTTGGTGATAAATGTCGATGACTTAACCAAGTTGAACCTTAATAGAACCGCTAACGTCAATCAGCCTAATGGCTTCCAAGTATTTTTGAACAGCTTACCTAATCTCACCAATTTGAAGACCTTAACTGTTCCAGACTTCTTCTACAGATTATTGAGGGAGGTTCCTGGGTTGTTAAAACAGGATGATCACCATCATTTTGATATCCTTGTCAATCAATGTAAATGTCACGAATGTAATAGCACCAGGTCTCTCTTCAAGCATTTGGCGAGAACTGGGTATCAAAATAATCTTAAATTCCAACTTTCTGACTCCAACTACTATGATGATGACCAGCCAATAGGTTATCAAAAAATCAATCTTGATGACAAAGTCAACTTACAGTATCTTCATTTCATAATTTCCCAGCTTAAGCATGAATTTGTTTATCTGAACCAAAACCTTTACTCCGTCAACTCCCATCTTAATGCTAACGACAAACCATTTGTGTTTAATGACGAATTGATCCAATTCAACAAATTATTCTTGCATTCTTCATTATATGAAGTCACTAATCTTATGAAAGCCTCAGCTCCTCTGATTACGTCTATAAATTTGGGGGGCATTTTTATCGAGTTTGATGGGAATTCGATCAAAAGCCCCTACTAAGAGGAATTCGACACATATACTAATATAGCAATTTGCACATACTAAATACATACTAAATACGTAGTAGGGACTAATGTACTAAGAATCGGAGTTATATATAAGTGACTATTTACTTTAATCAAGCAAGTGTAGTGAGTTCAGCACTAAAAGTTTACCACTGAGTATCGCTTTCGGCTATCGGCCCCAAATCGGAAATGTCTCGCATTCTACTGTCAAAAAATTCAACCCCGTATTTTACCTTATTCTTTCCCACACATCCACGATGCAGCTAAGTATCTCGTCTTCCCCCGCCAAACAGGAACGGCTAGAGGAACTCAACAGTCAGTTATGGAATGCCGGGCTAATTGGGATGCTACGTGGGTCTATTATTGGGGTGGTGACCGGTTACTACTTCATGCACCGCTATAATCGGGGGGTGAACAAGAGGTTTTTCCAGACTCCATATAAGTTCTTATATTTAGTATCCTGGAACATTGTCGGGATAATATTCACCACCGATGTTGCTACGATGAAGATGAGCCGTCAAGTGGCGATGGAAGAGGATCTCAAACGGAGTTTATACTACCAACAGGAACTCCAGCAACTTGAAAAGTCAAAGGAGAAATAAGCCGTTGGAAAGACAAAGGAGAAATAACTAGAATGACGGATTACATCAAAGTAGTAGGCTTTAGGAAGAAATAGGATTTACGATAGAAATGGGCCTACGAAAAGAAGTAAATTACAATGGCCAATATGAAGTGAATGTTTCAGCCACACACTATTTTGACATGAATATATTCTGATGCAATAAATAGCAAATAAATACTTAAAGATAACGACTAACCACTCAACTGCACTAAACATAGAAGGCTTCTTCGTGAAATTTGAGGCCATTTTCCGTGGCCCAGAGCTTCACATTTTTCACTAGTCCCTGAGGACCAGCAGAAACTACCCAGACTTTGCTGGCATCCGGTGTCAACTGTCTGTATTCATTACTATCAATTCTGGTTCTTCTGGGTAAGTCTTTACAGCAAATCAAATGATTTCCCGAAGCATCTTCCACTGGTCCGGAACACTGGGTGAAAATGTCTTCTTCATTCACACACCAGTTATAGTATCGATAATTAAGTTTAGGCCGCCCCCGGTATATTTTGTTGCCAATATGAAGCCTATGCACTGTTTCTCTAAACTGCTGATCTTGCTGGTCAATGGAAATACCTTCGTCAAAATATGGCATGAATGCTTCGTTGGTGGAGGAGGATCTACGTGATTTCCTGGACGTTTGGTCGTCGTAGAATGTTCCTGATCTCGGGTGAAGATCTTCATTGAAGCTTGTTTCTCGAACATCATCATAGACTTGTTCTTCGTCGCTATCGATATATGAGCAATCTGCCCGGCAATCATCTTCGTTCGTGTCGCTAAGCGCTTCTTCATCTTCACGATCTATGTAGATTTCCACATTTTCATTCTCATTCTCCTGCATTAAACTCCGGTCTTCAATGTCGGCAGCAGATTTGACACTGGAGAAGCTGCGACTACCTCCTAACGAATGGGCCGATAGACTTCCTCCAAGCGATTGGGTCGAGACGTTACGGCCTACTCCCAAGGAATGGGTCGAAAGGTAGCGACCCTCTCCTAACGAATGGGTTGAGAAGCTTCGGCTGTGACTTGAAGAAAGCAACGGCTTTAAGTCGTCATTTTGCTGCTCCAAATCTACAGAGGTATCGTAGGCACTTTGCGAGTTACCCTCGAAAGTTCCGTAGCCGTTGTTATTAAGACCGGTGCTCACAGACATCTTGTTGCTGAGGTCGAATGTTAGGCCACCAGTGACGAAGATCTCAAAGTCATCACCGTGGACAAACCCATCGAAATACTTCAATATAGCAATGTCTCGGTAATCTTTGATAACCCAGACAATTTTAATGTTAACCCCATGATAATTCATCACCCTTAGTATTGGTAGTGCGAAGGAAATGGCCGAGCCACCAACGACAATCAAAATCTTTTTGGCATTGATTGCTAATCTCGAAATGGAAAATGTGGAATGTTTGCTGTTATTCGACTTGACGAATAGCAAGTGTGGGTCGAAGGATCCATAGAAAATGTACCTACGGTAGTTGTTGAATAAGAAATTTGATTTTCGAATTATGAGCTTCTGAACATTATCCTGGGGGAGTGAAACCAATGTATATGGATGGTAATTAGGGATTAATTGTTTGTAAGCTCTCACGAGGAAGTTTGGGTGGTACTGGGTCAATCTGATGTGAGCCCCCGGGCTCAGAGCAGGATCAGCAATGAGATCGTTGGGAAACTCTACATAGCATAAGTTAGGAGATACGTTGACCACCTTGACATCCAATCCGTCTTTGGATACTCGCGATAACCTCACTCGGTAGACGATCTGCCCAAGAAGAACCGAGAGGTTTACCAAGGTATAAGCTGTAAATTTTTCAGGTCTGATGTGGAATTGGAGACAGATGACAATGACCCAGGTCCAGAAGTAGTGGGTGGTATAGAACAACTTGTAGGCCCGGTTTCTTATTTTCAGGAGGGAGGTGATGATAATAGCGACAAATCCGAACAAAGCCACCCAGCCATGGAGATTTTCTGTTTTCCAAGCCTTGGCCCAGGTATTGTTGCGTTGGAAAAACCCGCAGTAGATGATGGTATGAATGATCGATTGGACGATGATGATACGTGAGAGCCATTTGTGAATAGGCAATAATGCTAAGTATAATGTATGAGGCAACGGAGAAGGTCTTAGGGAAAGGAAAAGAACCGTTGGCAAGCAAACGGCACATAAACGGCCCAATCTTTTCGCCAAAAAGATTAAGTCTCCGTTATAGCTTTCTGATAACGAGAGCACCGTTAGCAACCCGACCCAGAACGACGCAGTTATGATGGTGCCGGAATGGTAGTAGAGGGAAAAGAGCTGGGCCTTTATCTTGACCGCCACCCGACCCCTAGCGTTGTCGTCATTTCGACGGATGATCTGATTCAAGTACAGATTGATGCTATGAAATATGGGAATCCGCCCACTAAGTGAGTAGCCCTTGGACATGAGTTGGCGCTGGGCCGAAATCGCAACGAGAAATATCACCAACGTCACCGTGGTGATCGTCCCGTACTTCTTGGTAGTTTCCTGTCGTAATTGCGTATACTCCTTTGACTTTGCGTTGGGATAATGAAAGTACGCTAGTAGTAGATTGGTAGTCTTATTACTGGCGTCCCCCGACGCCGACACCCACTGCCACATTGCCGAGCTGAAAGGGAGAAGAATAGATATGAAGAGAACAAAAAAAATGATTGATATTTTCTTTTTTTTTTATAAGCGTGGTTGACTGTGCAATTTGATCCAAATTTGGCAGGCCATGCCGTAGGTATGATTGGCTGTCATGGGAAAGCAGCGGGTGACAACCAGATGAAAAAGATAACTTTTTTTTTTTCGGCCGAATTCGCATCGAGTTACGAACGCTGTCCTGCATTCTACTGTTCTGCACTCTATCTACTGTGCACTCTACTATCTACGGTTCGATTATCGTATCATTGTTAATATTATTAGCATATAAATTGAAAAGGGGTAATAATCATACAAGCCTATCTGAGAAAACCTCGTCTGAAGGGCGATAAGCATAATAGCTTTTCTGAGAAAAACCTCGTTTAAAGGGTAATGTCCATATAAGCTCATCTGTTTTGAGAGAAAACCTCATTTAATGGTAAATCATTGAAGAAGTCAAAGTACCCGCTATTGAACAAATCACTCTCCTTCTCGCTAAACGATAAAATCTTTGGCTCTGGCTGCTTGGGAGGATCTGCAAATACCTGATCGTCGGAGTCGAAAATATCCTTCAATTTCAGTTGTTTACCGTTCAACATGTTTAGCCAAATAGAATCAATTTCCTCAGTATCCACGGCTTCAAGCTCGGTGATGATATTGGCAAATGGATCCCCTACGTCGTTGACCGCATTGGATCCAAGAGTGGGTTCGACTTCCATGCTGGTGTACTGATAATTGCCTGCCGGTGGACTCAGACTCACCGAGTCCTCCTGATTATTATTCAACAAGTCTTTCAAAGTCATGTTTTTCGAATGGCTCTCGATTGTCTTCTCCAACGCTTTTAGTCCATTTTCACACATGGACATCAAATCTCTAATCTGAGTTGATGTGAACTCGGTTAACTTTACGTGGGACTGCGCTGTCTTCATATAAAAATCGTCTCCTTCAATAACCCGAAGCAAAAAAGTATGGCATTTAACCGTCACCCATGCAGAGTACGATTTATTACTCAAAACCTTTGCTGTAGCCAAAAAAACTTGAAAGCATCGTTTGAGTAATGACACCAACGTCATCTTCCGGGTATAGTGGTCCTTATAGGCCAGGTTACTCTCCATCTGCACCTGATGCTCTGCCGACCGATTGGTGATGAATAAATAGTACTGGAGCCTAATTAAAATGATTATAACAACCTGGTTGGCCCGGTATACTGAGTCAATGATGGCAGGATTCACTACAGTCTCAGAACCCTCTCCAAGACAAGTTTCGGTATCCCAGGCTAAAGGCAATAACGAAGGAATCATCTCTCCGATTGTGATGGAAAATACTTTCTTCAAGTAAAAGAAACCCAAAGTATCATTTCCTCTACTCTCATAAAACGAAAACAAATGGAAATAAACCACCATATAAAATGCTCGAGAGTAGATACTAATCATGCATTTAGTAGTTTTGGCAAATGTATAATACCGATCTGTCGATTCTAGTGGCTGGGTATAATCAAGTAATCTACCCACCACCTTCAAACTGTTCAACTCAATATGATTCAAATATTTGGTGTATTCCGCTACTTTGATACCTCGACGAATGTTCATACTTATACTCAAAAGTTGGTTGGCTGGTCCTATACAGAAATCTTCCAGGATCGATAGGACTTTTGTGATGGCTCTATCCATGCCTACATCAAAGAGATTTTCGTTTCCTTCCTTCACAAATGGGAATTTGGTATTATGGTAGAGGATATTGATAGCAGGAGGACTTCCAACTTTATTGGATTCACAGAAATCAATAGTTCTTAAATGTCCCCAGATTTTCCGTTTTAAATGATGTTCCCTTTCGATTTTGGCAATTTCTTCTGAGCTCATATTCTCTGCACGTGAAGGCATTGTGGGTTCATGGTTTAATCCTAACGAGAACGCCATATGCACCAAAGTACCATGAAGAACCTGATAATTTGGTCCGAGTTCACCATCCTCAGGAGCAATGGAATGATAAACTTTTAAGAAAAGGGCATTTTGTAAAAGTGGGAGGGTTATCTTCTGGGTGGTCTGGAACTGGTTTAAGGTTAAATGTGCCACATCAATAATATTGACATTAATAGGGTTAGAGATGAGATATTTCACTTCGTTGGCCTTGGGTGAATCATCTGTATTTTCCATGCGGGCACGATTAATTGAAGGACGATTGGATAGCAAAGTTAGGTATGACAATCTTAGAATCACGAGGAGAATCGAAAGATAGGCCAAATCAGACGACTTCTCTACATTTAATTTGGTGAACCGAGTGTCTTGGTAATTTTCAGGACCAAGAATACGGAAAAGAGTGTCACGGAAGTCATATTCGTCAAGAAACGGGATAAATGGATAAAGGATTTGAAAGTATCTATTTACAAGGGTCCATGTGACTCGTTTCTTGGGTATGGCATTAAGAACTTGATCAATTACGGTAAGTTCAGCATTGATCAGTGACAGGCATACTCCGACGGAGATGGGGTTCGGGTTTAATCGACTTATTTCTTTCTGTTCATGGGGACAACCGAAGGTATTATCGAATTGTTGCTCTTTGCAAAAGGCCTCCACCAGAGTTGAAGGAGTATCGTTCAAAGAGTTGGAGTTGGAGTTAGAATCAGTCTCACTAACCATGGTGGGTGATGATCGAGCACTAGGGAACTTCTGATACTTCTGGGCCAACGTATACTTAAAGAGCATTCTTGCCCAATAATCTCTTCTTACTAGACCTTCCCATGACATGGGATTATGGCAAATTACACTGTCTACTTCTAATGGTTCGTCAGATGTGACCTCAAGGGTATCATCTTCATTTTCATACGGGTTGATACCAACTAGTTCGTTTTTCACAAGATTGGTGGAGACTATCTTGAATGTGGCCGGGTCGAATTCTTCTTCTATTGCATATAGGCCATCTGGTACCAACCCAGGGGATTCGGAGTGGTGTAAGATGGGGGTTTTAAGTAACGATCCCAGCTGGTTCCAGGCCTGGTAACGTGATTCCCCAATAACCACCATGGATGGTTCGCCAGGATACACGTAAGTTCCTGTGAAATCTAACACGGGCAAGGTTTCGTAGGACGTAGTAGGGGATTTTGGTTGGGACGTAAGGATTTTTAGTTGTTTCTGTAGGGAAAGGAGTTCTTTCTTTTTGATCAAAACCATTTCTTCCATTGCAGGCTCCTCCTCCAGCAGTTCCTTCTTGATGGGAACAACTGCCATGGGCACACGGGCACTATGGACATAATCACTAAACCTGATTTCGGACGTAGTCTTCTTTTCTTTCTTCTTAATTGTAGGTAGCCAATTGGAGTCATACGTACACAGATCACCAATATTGGCCTTGACACAGGCAATACATGGCCGGCCCTTGTCACACTTGATCTTTCTATTCTTGCACGAGCTGCACACCAAAGAAGGTCTGTTTCGCCTCCTTATCTCTGCCATCGGAACGGGAAGCGGCTATCGAACTGAAAAGACCGGCTGAAAGAAAGGAAGAGAGAAATAAGAAGAAGAAGGAGTTGTGGATTTTTTACGTTATAAAATTCGCCTTCTCGTGGCCAAGTTTAACTTGGAACTGGCCTATGACTTCACTTTAGTAAGCTGAAAGCATTGCGATTAACCTATCCCCGGTGCGATTGCCTCATTCGGTAAGTCCGTTGTCCTATCTCCATGCGGTTCTCCGTGCCATTACGGCTGACGAGATCAGCCAAGCAAGAAGTTACGGGTGTGCTACGGAAGCCAGCGGGTGGCTATTGGGTTACGGGGGTACACGCACGAGGATAGTGCTGTTTTACTGCTTATACGATGATGAACGAAGTATTGAAGGGAGAAAAATGAGTACGAAAAATATCGAGGGAAAAAGTGCTAGCACATGAAAAAATGGGGAAATATGTCAAAAAACGGTCGAGAATTGCAGCCGAAGTGAAGGTTGTTTTATTATTACAAGTTGCGGAGTAAGCCCCGGAGTATGTACAGCTATAAACATGCCAAGATGTTCTGGAAGTCACAAGGAAGTCAAAAGGGCTACAGTATTGTCGATGACTGTTCGGCCGAAAATATGACTGGAAGCCATGACCTGAAGCCATTACCCCCCACTGATGTCTAATCCGCTTCGGTCTTGTATATCTGTGGTCGATGAGTGGGTCTAGTCCTCGGAATTAATCAACTTAATACAAGAGATTCATCAGCTTCTTCCTTTTCTGTTTGGAAGACTCTATATAACCTGACCTCGTAGATTTGGGTTTTGTCACTTTTCCGTTCTTGATGAATCCAGTCTTCGTAGGAGCTGGCGACTTCTTCTTCTTGGCTCCTCCAGCACTGAGGTATCCAGACCTCGATGGGTTGATGGTACTAGCACTGAAGTCTCTATTAGTATATCTATTATGCCCTTGGTTGTTATTGTAGTTATTATTGTAGTTATTGTTGTTGTAGTTGTTGTTATTATAGTTGCTGTTGTTGTTGTTGTAGTTGCTGTTGCCCTGGGATTTGTTCTTGGAATTTCTCTTATATCCATCGCCGTAGGACAGCTCAAAAGAGAAAACATCATTTCTACCGTACCTCGATGGTTGGGCCCCCTCTTCAAGACGTTTGTAGTACAAGTCTCGGAGATGCCGAGGAAGATTTACCCCACTGAAAGCACTTCCAGTAGGATTAGGAATTCTGGAGCTTCTCTGTCTGGGGCATTCGTCTCCGTAATGATATTTGTCTCCACAGTTGTAACAGTACATAACTGGAAGCACCGACTCATTATCAGTTGATGGCAAAGTCAAGTATGACCGCCATATGCTAGGACAGGTATCGTCGGTATGGTTGAGCGAATCACACCCATTACAATACTGTCTTTTTTTGATTTTATTGGTACAATTGGCAGCCATATGGCCCTTATTCCCACATTTGGAGCAGATCATCGTGGTGGGACACTGGGTTTCGTAATGGTCGCCAACCACTCCACACTTGTGACAAACGACCGTTTTACATTTGGCTCGTATATGGCCTCTCTTATGACAGTTGGCACATAATGGACCCATGCTCTGAAGGTTATTAATGGTGGTCCCGGAACTGGGGTCGGTGACTCCAAAGTATCTTCCTTCACCTCGTAATTCAATCAACTCATCTGCGTTGTCATTCACTTGATCAAAAGTAAGCGAGGTGACTTCGTTCTCGGGTCGTGGTTCTTTCTTTTTCTCGAGCTTCTCATGCTTTTTGTAGTCTTCTTCCGCCTTTGGGGTATAACTATCGGTACGGGATGCTGGCAGGTTGTATTTTATCGAGTCCTGGACCGGCAGCGGCGCCGTATCCTCCACAAAGGGTAGTACTTCGGGCATGTTTGGATAAGAGATGAGGTTCTTCTCAAAAAAATTCGATTTGATGCGATAATAAATAAGCGTACACCCGTACACCGAGATCTGGTACACCACAATCCAAACGGTGGGGAAGTCACCTGAAAGAGGCCGATACAAGGCCAGGGTGAAGGAAACGAGGGCAAGTCGACAGCGCTCGTACTCGTACAGGTGATAGCAGGCAGATGAGCAGAAGTGCCAGGGATCAGCCTCAACTTCGTCAGGTAGTTTGGAAGGTGATAAGCCACCATCCGTACACCACAGGCACTACGATTCGATTTATCAACATCGATTAGTATAAACAGACTACAAAACATTTCTGACAATGTGTTCTTGGACCTGGCCTTCGACGGAGTCACTAGGACCGGCGACCTGGAACGATGTTTTCAAATACTCCTGGTGTTTGACGGCTGCAAGTAAGTAGCATGCACTTGCAAGCAAGAAGAACACAGCCACCACCAACAAACTGGTGACTTGGGTCAATACACTCAACCATTGGATGACACTCATCAACAAGTAAAACCCACATCTTGGCCAATTCTCATCGAAGTTTTTGATGAACCCCGTGAAAGTATCGGTCAATGGACATATTCTTAACAAGAAAGGTATTTCGACAAAGACCACCACCAATCCTTGCACTATACAAATGATAGAAAACACAATTACCAAGGAAGCGTGGAAAATGTTAGCAATTCCTAGAGCAAGGCACAAGAAAATGGTGATCAAGCCAATCCATTGACCATAAAGGGAAAAGTTCTTCTTTTTGAAATCCGTGGAAAGCCCATTGAACAAGTTGGAAAAGATTGACAGAATACTAAACGCCATGGTAGATTTTGCAATTCTGGCGGTAGGGAATAAAGAGACAGTTAATAGAGTATATTAACAACAACGTTTTTTCGTTTTTATGGTGGTGCTACCACTTGGTGTACAGGTGTGACAGTGCAGCCATATTCAAAAAGTCTTCTGAAAAAAAAAAAAGAAGAATGAGAAGAAATGGGTGCAACATAGGCATTCTTTTCATACTATGGGCCGAGAGACGATTATTGGTCTTGTGGGCAAGCCATCTAGTGGTAAGTCCACCACGCTAAACTCTCTTACCGATGCCAACGCCAAGGTCGGGGCGTTTCCTTTCACCACCATTGATCCTAACAAAGCTACCGGATATCTTGAAGTAGATTGTGCATGCAGTCGATTTGGCAAGCAGAAGCTTTGTAAACCTAACTACGGCTACTGTCGCAACGGTAAGCGAGGTGTTCCTATCATGCTACTTGACGTCGCTGGGCTTGTTCCGAACGCTCATCTCGGCAGAGGGTTGGGGAACAAGTTTCTAGGAGACTTGACGGAGGCAGATTGCCTTATACATATTGTTGATGTTAGTGGCACTACTGATGCCGAGGGGAAGGCCACACGAGGCTACGACCCGTTGAATGACATCGAGTGGTTACAGGAGGAGATTTTCCGGTGGATTTTGGGTAATTTGATGGAGCGATGGGGGTCGGTGGTGAGAAGACATACAGCCACCAAATCAACGACGCTAGAGACATTAAGACAACAATTGGGGGGATATTCTGCCAACAAAGAATTGATTGCTAGGGCATTGGATCTGATACCGCATCTCCCGCCGTTGCAAGAATGGGACCAGGCCCAAATCGAACGGGTGGTTTGGGCATTCATGGCGGTGAAGTTTCCTACGGTGCTCTCGCTCAACAAAATGGACCATCCTGACTCCGACAAAAATGTATCGAAAATCATCCTCAAGTACCCCGAACTGAAATGTGTGCTTACTTCGTCGATCACCGAGGTTTTCCTCCGCAAGTTGTCGAGCCAAAAGTTCATCAAATATGATCTGGGAACCGAATTCATTGATACCATCGATGACTTGGGCCCAGAATCCGGGCTCCGGCAGCTAGACGATAAGGTGCGCAACCGAATCGAGAACATCCGCGACTTGGTTCTCTACCGATTTGGGTCCACGGGAGTGATCCAGTTGCTCCAGGCGGCTGCGGACTTGCTCCAGCTCGTGCCAGTGTATCCGGTGCGAAACATCAATACTTTCGCTGGCGGGCTGGGGGACCTGGTGTTCAGAGACTGTGTGCTTGTCAAAAGGGGGTCCACAGTAATTTCCGTGGCGAGAAAGATCATGGGAGACGTTACAATAGCGGCCATAGAGGGAGTTGGTGGGATCAGAATCGGCGAGGACGATACCGTCGATGTGGGTAAGAACGACGTGCTCAGCTTCAAGATCGTGCCCGGCGGAAGGGCGTAAATTGGGCCCAAGCATTGCATCCGGGTGGGTGCACATTGGGCCCAGGTATTGTGATTTAGCATTTGCATCGGCGAGTGTGGGCCCAGGTGGATCCAGTATGGACCTGATATTACCCCGTGATGGGCCCATTCTGGGCCCTGGTGGACCGAAATAGATCTGCCGTGGACCTATGGCTTTCGCACACCGCACGCTCTGTAGCTCGGACCTAACGGGGCCCAGGCCAAATTGTTTGTATTTAAACTCTCATAGCCGACACACGGCTTTACTTTTTACATATATATTTATCTGCCCACAATGAGTGAATCGGTGAAAATCACCTCTGTAAAACTAAAGGACGACCAGGCGACCAAGCTCCAGAAAGTCATTGACCTCCTTCCGGAAATTGTCAAGTCTGCCGATGGCTACGATGAAATTTTTGGCTATCGTATTAATGTGGAATCCGAAGACCACGTCAAAGTCGCCATACGTAATGAGATCTTGTTGAAATTCCTTGCTGCTGACGAGTATGATGTAACTGCCGCCAAGGCCCGGCTTATCAAGACTTTGAAATGGAGAAAGGAGTTCCAACCATTACACGCCGGATACGAAGAGTCCCACGAGCCAGAATTGGATAAATTGGGTGCAGTGGCCAGTTTCGATGGCATTAAGTCCAATTTGAAAGTCAGCACCTGGAACTTCTACGGCAACTTGAAATCCCCCAAGAAGTTGTTCGAACAATACGGTGACAGTGACGGAAATAACAACAACGACTCGAGTCTTCCTGGGTCCAAATTCCTTAGATGGAGAATTGGCCTTATGGAAAGATCCCTCGCTTTGGTTGATTTTACTGACCCTGAGAATAATAAGATTGCCCAAATCCACGATTACAACAACGTCTCAATGCTCAGAATGGACCCGGGCATGAAGACGGCCACCAAGGAAATCATTACCATCTTCGGAGACAACTACCCAGAATTGTTGTCCACCAAGTTCTTCATCAATGTCCCTGTACTTATGAGCTGGGTGTTTGGGTTTTTCGCCAAAATTGGTGTTATAAGCGAAGCTACTTTGAAGAAGTTCCAAGTCCTCAGCAATGGTGACTTGTCTTCGTGGTTTGGTGCAAGTAACTTGCCCAAGGACTACAATGGGGACAAGGAAACCAAGGTGGAATCGTTGTTTGCGGTAGAAAAGGCATTGGATACCTCGATTAAAGTGCCAGAATACGGTGACTTGATACTTAAAAACTCCTCTGTAGAAACTAATAATTTGTCCGTTGAATAGATATTTAATATTTTGCCCTTTTTTCTGGTGAACAGGTGTGCGTTATAGAGTGTACGGGTGCGACATTGTAGATATGTAGAAAATTATAAGAAAAAAAGATAATCGCTTTGTTTGTTATTCCATCTGTACTTCTCTTGTCAGCAGCAATGTCCGACTACTACCAGGTGCTCGGCATAGCGCCTAGTGCTACCGAGGAGGAAGTCAAGCGATCGTTCAAAAAACTAGCGGTCAAATACCATCCCGACAAGACAGACAACAAAGATCATCATCAGTTGTTTATAAAGATCAATGAAGCCTACGAAACCTTGAAATCTCCTGAGGCGAGACGAAAGTATAACTCCAAGTTTGGCATCTCTCCAAAACCTGACTACACGTATACTTCCACCACCACGTTCACCACATCCAGAACCAGCTTCGCAAGAGGAGGTGCTGGCGTTTACTATGACTACTACCGACGCCACGAACGAGAAGCAGAGGATTCGGCACGAGAAGCAGCACGCCAAAGACAAGAGGCGCAAGAAGCGTTGAACGCTAAATTTGCCCGGGAGAAGGAAGAATTGGAACGTAGACGTAAAGAAGAAGCTCTCAAGCGCTTGCAACAGTGGAAAGAAGAACAACTTAAACAACAGCAAGCCTTAGAGCAGCAAGCCCAAGAAGCGAGGGCAAGAAGAATACAAATAGAAGAGGAAGCGGAGAGAATACGACAGGAACAACTGCAAAGAAAGAGACAAGAAGAGTTTTTGAGAAACCAAAGTGATAAATTGTATGATGAAGATGAAGTGGAGGAATATGCTCATACTCTGAGTGAAGCGGGAGACCTGAATAATCCTATTGTAGTGGAAGATGAAGATGAAATTCCTTCATCACCATCTAGAAGTACAGGTTCCAATCTGTCATACACTTCCGCCGCAGATGGCCACCTGGAAGTCGACTCGAGGTCCGAGACTCAATCACAGAGAGATGGAAGACCATCGGAAGCCGACTCGAATCCAGTACCAGGAGAAAGTCTGTCAGAGGTTTGGCCTGAGCCTACCAAAGCCAAAACATTAGCAGAATCAACAGAAAAGACGACGTTTTTGAATATGGCTCATTTGGAAAAGCTCCTCAGTGAAGGGCTTAACAGCAACTTCAAAACCCAAAGAACAAGAAGGTCTGTCTCTCCTACAAGGCCAAAATTCCAAACACCTCTTAAGAAGAAACCTTACGGAGCTCCTAATGTAGTACAAGCAAGTCCAGCTCCAGTTTCCAACAGTGCTAAAAAGATGAAGTTTGATGGTGGAATACCAAAATCCAAATCACCAGAGAAAAACTACGATTTCAGTGAATTTGACGCTGCTTTGGGTACCGATATCGATAATGTGGATCTTAGCGATATCTATGATAGTTTACCGAATTCCACTGGAAAACCGAAGGAGAATAATACCACCAGAAAGATGAGTGAGAATATCACTAACACTAAGAAGAAGCCTCGGTTGGCAGAATACACTAATGGCCGCACTAAGGCCGATACAATTCACATACCCGTGAATAGGACCGTGTTTAGTGGGCATCCGTCACGACCCAAACCGAGACCGACCGTCCTCAGCCCTCTTTCGGTGTTGGATCTCCATGCTTCTCCGGCTATTCATGAATACACTGCTCCTAGTCCACCGAATTCTCCTGATGTTTCACGACTCACCTCTCAAGCTTGGAAGACGTACGTGGCGGCCATCAACGCCTATGAGAAGAGATTTTCGGATTACAAGAAGCATATTATTCAGTATCAATTTGAACGGTTTAAAAAGGATGAAGAGTTTTATGATACAATCAACAATGACACGAACAATTTTGAAGTGTACCAAACGTGTTTGTCACGGGACTTCGAGGTTTTAGAAGAGTACCATAGTGCACTTCGAGACTTTATCACCACTATGCAGAACTATAAGCAGAATTGCAGCTGGATGCAAATGGCCCGATTAGGAAAAGAATAATCGAGGCTCACAGTATAGACATATGGAAAGCTTCGGATAGTTTTGATTGCTGTGCAGTCACTCGTATACCCATCAATTTGGAGCAACAGGCATTTCGCAACTATCCCTATGAAACTTTCTTATAAGGAGCATTTTCCTTTTCGTTCGACATTGCATCTGCTTACACCGATCTAACTTCTAGTGCTCTTTTCGTGGTCTAAATATATTTTCGTTGCTATCAATTCATTGAAACTCTCATCCTGATATCATTACTAGTCATTAAACTGACACATAAATCATTCACAATGTTTACCCACAGGCCTGGCTCTAGCAGTAAGATCCCCCTCTCCATCAACTTACCCTTTCATAGATTTATATATAAATTAACGTGCAACGAACTAACTTATAACCTTACTTACCCTGGTGGACGCGGTGTCTTATTTTTTTTCACTCACTAAATGGTAAATTGTTTTCTTTTCGGTTTTTTTTTTCTTTGATTACACGTTGCAACCATTTTATATAAATAAGTCCATTGCCCTATTTTACCCGTCACACGTTCTTCAAGATTAATTCTTAAGGGCCTGAATTTCGGTATTCATTGGAAATCCAAAACTTAATACGACTGTCC
This sequence comes from Isabelozyma heimii, assembly GCA_030555995.1. Lineage (NCBI taxonomy): Eukaryota > Fungi > Ascomycota > Pichiomycetes > Serinales > Metschnikowiaceae > Isabelozyma > Isabelozyma heimii. The sequence goes on from JANIVW010000015.1 coordinate 171,299, forward strand.
TGCAATCATTCATTTAACATCTGGCTCGCGTAGCTGTATCTAAAATAATAGCACCATGAACAGAAATCGTCAGTTATTGTTGGTTCTGGGGCTACTTTTCCATTTCTTCTACCTCTGGTCCATCTTCGATATCTACTTCGTGCTGCCGTTGGTCCATGGAATGGATAACCACAAGTCCACCAATGATCCTCCCGCCAAAAGACTATTCCTTATTGTAGGTGACGGTTTAAGAGCAGATAAAACGTTCCAAAAACTAGTCCATCCACGTACCGGAGAATACAAATACATGGCTCCTTACTTGAGAAGCTTGGTGGAGACTGAAGCCTCCTGGGGAATCTCCAACACCAGAATGCCCACCGAATCTCGTCCCGGCCACGTTGCAATGATTGCTGGATTTTATGAAGATGTCAGTGCTGTCACCAAAGGTTGGAAAGAAAATCCAGTGGACTTCGACTCCTTCTTCAACCAATCTACCCATACTTACTCTTTCGGTTCTCCTGATATCTTACCCATGTTTGCTTATGGTGACAATGTGGTACCGGGAAGAATCGACGTCTGTATGTACGGGCATGAATTTGAAGACTTCACCCAAAGCTCTATCGAATTAGATGCCTTCGTATTCAACCATGTCTATGACTTGATGGACCAGTCAAAAACCAATGAAACACTCCATGAAGAACTTCATCAAGACGGGAACGTCTTCTTCTTACACTTGTTAGGCCCCGACACTGCAGGACACGCTTATCGTCCATTCTCGGCAGAGTACTACGATAATATTCAATACATTGATGAACAATTATCAAAGTTGGTTCCAAAACTTCACGAATTCTTTGGCGATGAAGATTCCGCTTTCGTATTTACTGCTGACCATGGAATGTCAGATTTTGGTTCTCATGGTGATGGTCACCCAAATAACACCAGAACTCCATTGATTGCTTGGGGACCTGGGCTTAATAAACCTCGTATGGCTACTTCATTAGAAAAACAATTGCAAGATCCGGTGAAAAGTGGATACGAATCCGATTATTTCGATACCTGGGAGTTTGACCATTTAGTAAGAAATGACGTTAAACAGGCCGATATCGCTTCGTTGATGGCTTATCTTATCGGAGCCAATTATCCTGCCAATTCTGTAGGGGAATTGCCTTTAGGTTACATTGATGCTGATCCAATTCAAAAGGTTAAAGCATTATATGAAAATGCATTGGCTATCGTAGAACAATATTTAGTTAAGGAAAGTGAAGTTTACCATCATCAATTCAAATTCAAACCTTTCGACCCTTTCCTTGAAAGACCTATTGAAGTTTACAAACAGCAGATTAACGCTTTGGTGCATTCGTTGGAAAATCATGATCTTTCTCCAAGAGATAAACAGTACCAGGAAGAAAAAGCGATTGAAACTGCTGAAGAGTTGATGAAGAGAGCATTGGATGGCTTAACCTATTTACAAACCTATAATTGGTTGCTTCTCAGATCCATTGTTACTCTCGGCTTCTTTGGTTGGATCTTCTTCTCCTTCATCATTTTCTTGAAACTATTCATCTTAAGGTCGGAAACAATTCAGAGTGGTCACTCCAAACCATTATTGGCTATCTTCACCATCATAGGAGCAGGCATCAACTACTTATTGTATTATCAAGCTTCTCCATTCAACTACTACATGTACGCTGCATTCCCATTATACTTCTGGTACACTATTTTCAACGAATTCAAAAACTTCATTGTGGGATTAAATGAATTGTTATATGGTGTTTCCACTGCCACCCGTATATTTATCTTGATTACATTCATCGGAATGTATGAAGGTATTGTTTACGGATTCTTTGAAAGATACATGTTCTCCATAATCTTCGTTTTAATCGGATTGTACCCCTGGGTGTTATCCAAAGTCAACGTTAGTAAGAGCCTCAAAGCATCTTGGTTATTGACTTGTATTGTCATGAATACCTTTACCTTCACTAACCCTATTAAAATCGAGGACTTGTCGCTTATAAATATCGGTGCTATGGTAGCGTTTATTGTCGGAGCTGTCGGAGCTAGAAAAGTCTTCTACTCTAAAAAATTACTCCATGATTTTAATAAGAAATTGATTATTGCTCAATTATTGACAATCATTGGTACTGTTTATGTTACCAATGTATCTGTGATTTCCTTACAAGCAAGGACAGGTTTACCACTTCATTCCCAAGTGTTGGGATGGATCTTTTTAATCGTATCTATCATTGTGATCCCTGTCCTCTATACGGTGCACCCATCAAAGGACTATCAATTAAGACTTTTAATCATTTATCTTACATTTGTTCCAGTCTTTGTTATTTTGACCATTTCATTTGAAGGGCTCTTCTATGCTGGTTTTTCGCTTACGCTTTTACAATGGCTCAATATTGAACAAAGTGCTAAATTCTCCAAGCAGGAAATTTTGGCTGCTAAAAATTCTAAGGAACATCATTTACCTCCAGGTTACTGGCTTCAGGTTATAAGAATCTCTATCATTGGGTTCTTCTTCCTTCAATATGCGTTCTTTGGAACCGGTAATGTGTCATCGATCTCTTCGTTCTCATTAGATTCAGTTTACCGGTTAATTCCTATTTTTGATCCATTTTCCATGGGAGCACTTTTAATGTTAAAACTTATCATTCCCTACATGCTTTTATCTACATGTTTGGGTCTTATGAATCATCAATTGGAGATTAGAAAATTCACAATCTCAACACTTATTATTTCGACCAGTGATTTTTTATCGTTGAATTTTTTTTATCTTGTGAGAACTGAAGGATCCTGGCTTGATATTGGGGTGTCTATTTCCAATTATGTGTTGGCGATTCTTTCGTCCCTTTTCATGCTAATACTTGAACTTATTAGTTCGTTGGTTTTACATGGGGTAGAATTCGAGAACGAAGAAGAGAATGAAGATAAAAGTGATGGAGAACAAAATGAAGATGAAAGTGATGGGGAAGAGGATGAATTAGATGTTGATTCTGAGCTCGACGAACTCAAGGCAGATGCCCTCACATCTGATTCCCCCATTGCTTCTCGGGTTAGAAGAAGAACTAGAGCTACCTAGTTGTATATATTATCGTAAAATAAAAAATTTTAGGGAATATAGAACTTCCAGTTTGGGCTGAGGACCAGATGTTACAGTGTGGCCAAGATCAGATGTAGAGAACATTTTATAAGTTGGCAAAAGATTGACACGCTTAATCGCTCTATTTATCTCGTTTCTGTCGCTTGAAGGAGCCTTTTTTTTTTTGGCCTATAGTGATTATGTAACGGAATTTTTCACTCCTCCATTTTACTCACTGAGTCACAAAAAAAATTTCTAAGAGAGCCTTTAATCATTCAATACTTCAATACCACCGACGCTACATCATGACGCAGGATAAAAAGAATGTGTTGATGATCGACAACTACGATTCCTTTACGTGGAATTTGTATCAATACCTTCATCAATCCAAGCTTTGTGGGAAAGTAGACGTTTACCGTAACGATAAAATCGATATAAAAGGTATTGAAAAGCTTAACCCTGATATCATAATCATTTCTCCGGGTCCCGGGCATCCTATCACCGACTCGGGAATCTCCAGAGACATTATAAACCATTTTAAAGGAAAGCTCCCAATATTTGGCGTGTGCATGGGACAACAATGCATTTTTGATGTTTTTGGTGGAGAAGTGTCCTACGCTGGAGAGATTGTTCATGGTAAAACCACCACTATCAAACACGACAGTAAAGGTATGTTTGCTAATGTGCCCCAATCGGTAGCGGTTACCAGATATCATTCGTTAGCTGGTACTCTTAAGTCGTTGCCAGACTGCTTAGAAGTGACTGCAGTGACAGAAACCCAACCCGAAGTCATTATGGGGGTCAGACACACCAAATACACTATTGAAGGGGTACAATTCCATCCGGAATCGATTTTGACCGAATCGGGCCAGATAATGATTGACAATTTGTTGTCTTTCCATGGAGGAACCTGGAAAGAGAATCAACAACCACCAGTAGCTTCCAAATCTAAAGAAAACATTCTTGTACGTATCTACAACCAACGTAAGGAAGACTACAAAAAAATTGAAGCATTACCAGGGAAATCTTTTGAAGATTTGGACGTAGCCTTATCGTTGAATGTTGCTCCTCCAGTGATAAATTTCTATGATAGACTCATGCACACCAAGAAAATAGACCAAACAATAATTCTCTCGGAATTCAAACGTGCATCTCCTTCTAAGGGTGACATTAACATTAAAGCTCATCCCGGTACTCAGTCTCTCACCTATGCTCAAAATGAATGTGCAACCATCTCTGTACTCACTGAACCTAATTGGTTCAAAGGTTCGTTGGAAGATATGTCCTTGATTCGTAAAGTCGTGGATACTCCTACTGGCGCTAACTACAAGAGACCAGCTATTTTGAGAAAAGAATTCATCTTCAACAAATACCAAATCTTGGAGGCTCGTTTGGCTGGAGCAGATACTGTACTTCTTATTGTGAAAATGCTCGACCAGGAACTCTTGCAAGAACTCTACCAATACTCCTGGAGCTTAGGAATGGTTCCTTTGGTTGAAGTGAACCAAAGCCAAGAGTTGGCTAATGCCCTCAAGCTCACTGTGGATAAAGACACCAAAGAGCCTCTCATAATCGGTATCAACAACCGTAACTTGACAACATTCGATGTGGATTTAGAAACCACCACCTCGCTTGTCGATGATGCTAAGAAGAATAACGGAAGAAAAGGAGATGTCTTGGTGTTGGCTTTGTCGGGAATCACCTCCGTCGACGACGTCAAGAAATACAAATACGAAGACAATGTGGACGGATTCTTGATTGGAGAGAGCTTGATGAGAGCAGAAGAACAGGGCAAGGCCGGTGAATTCCTCCATAGCCTTACCCATGCTTAGAAATAGAGACTTGATCCATTATATAATAATATACATCCGTACACCATTTATGTACACATGATCTACGATAAATGCGGCTCTATCAAAACGCGTCTTTAGTTATACTCTTTCTTCACTACTACAGCATGGAGACCCAAAGTATAAGAGTAGACTCCGGGTTGTTGAACTCGCACAATGGTGACGTCGTCAGAGTCATTGGTAAACTCGAATCCTATGATCCTTCGCGGTCCGTTGCCACCTTGGTGAGTAACGGCAATATCCAATTAGACATTAGCCAAATTCAAAGTCCATTGCAACTTCACAAAGTTTATGAGGTGATTGGTAAGGCCAATGGAGGCCCGCAAGTACTTGTGTACTCGCTCTTGGAGTTATCTGATAACACCAGTGTTGATGCTGCCGCTAAATTGGCTCATTATGTTCATAAGGTGCCAGAATTGTTCTACACCCAGAGATAGTGTATAATTTATGTAAATTACGAATAAAGGTTGATATAATTTGGCAGTAGAGCTCTCACACTACAACAGTTTTAAGGATATATGGAAATAAATTCATATATAATTACTACTCTGATTTCATATATTCCCCTTTAACTTTTGGAGCTCTTGGGATAAATCCTTGAACCGTTTTTCCGTACCATAGAGCTCTTCTACTTTTGCGGCCCATAGAGGATACTCGGTGATGGCTTTGAGCACTAAAAAGTTTCCAAAGGCCATGCTTAATCGGTAGGCAGCTTCACCCGAGGAAGAAATGATGGTATCAGCAACCGAATTAACAGTCTTTATGACTGGAGCAGAGCCTTTGGTGTTGGCCTTGAAGGAAGAGTTGATGAACGGGAATGCCGACAAATTGTAGATGAAAGATGCCAAAGAGGTCACTGTGGTGGTGTAATGTTTATTTTGCTTCGAAGAAGCAGCGTATTCCAGTAATAAATGTGCCAATTTTGCAAGAAGATCTTCAAAGGCTTTGCTGTAATATAAGGCATTATTGTGGCTTTCATCAACATCAAAAAACAATTGCAAGAAAAGAGTATTACCAACCAAGTTATTGAGCACCTTCAAAATCATCATTAATAGTGGAAGACTCAAGCTATCACTCGAGTCCAAATCATTCAAACCTTGGTTGATGGAGTTAAGGATGAACTCAGCCGCTTCGGTAGATCTTAAAAGGTCAACAGTTGTGACTTTAGGAATACTCACTCTCAAAATGTCGTACCCAATTAACTTCTTGGAAGTATCCCATTCGTTAATGATTTTGGGGAGGTAGAGGGTGATCAACTCCAAGGCCTGTTTTGAATTCAAGTTAAGAAGATTGGCTTTGATTTGGTCCAATTCACCATCATGGAACTTCCGGCTTGCTGGTTGCTCTTCATTGAATTTGGCGAGTCCCTTGATTAATTGCTCTGGCTTATATTCCTTGAAAGAAATGAGGGTGCTTTGAGGGAAAAGTGTTGAAGTTTCTGTAGGCTCAGAGGGGTGCACATCTGCATAAGGATTTGCTGCTGGTTGGGTTGGTCCAGATTGCTCATCCAACTGGACTCCACCAGTGTTTCTCTCTATAAATTGAATAACTTCTTGTAAATAACTTGATGGCAATTCGTTATCTGCCAAAAACCTCTCGGCAGCAACATAAGGGTTTTCGTTAACATTATAAGGTAATTTCAATGGAGGTTTGCCGTCTTCAACATCAACATCAAACACATAATCGTACATTTTTCCGAGATATTCCTTCTTATCTCCACTACCTCCAGCAGATCCTACAACGTCTCCAATCTTCACCCATTCTCCTCCTGACCACTGGTGGGCCTCGATAACGCCGGCAGGTGATTTGACCATTATGGTGGCACCCTCTTGTTTTCCTGGGTTGTCCAAGGCATCATAACCAGGGATATCAGTTTTCTTCAAGTCATCAACAGACTGCTCGGAGATAGCAGACTCCTCAACCAGTTGCTTGAACTCTTGTAATTGGTAATCTGGAGCTGTTCTTTCAGTACTTCTTGAGAATACTCGGAGCTGGTTATCGGAACTCCCCACCACTACATCATCATTGGGTAAAACAGAAACACACCATACCGATATACAGGGTAAGGTTATGGCCTGTAGGGCCTTATTGTCTCTCCAAATACGAACAGTACGGTCTTCACCACAAGTTACCAAGTCACCATTGGATAGGATTGCAATATCATAAATGAAGGAATTGTGGCCGTAAAGGGTATGCAACACAGATCCAGTCTCAATATCCCAGATTTTTATGGTGGTATCGTTCGAGGTTGACGCAAAAGTCTTATTGCCTGGAAGTACCAACAACTTTCTCACCACATCTGTGTGGCCATTATACTGCTTGACTTCCTGGTTGCCGACCCACTTACGGATAGTTTTATCGGCAGAACAGGTCAAAAAGGTATTGGTGGAGGCATCCACAATTTTTGCATCCCAAACGGAGTAGGCATGGCCCTGTAAGTCGAATTTCACCAGGTTCAGGCTTAAGTCCCAGACTTTGGCAGTGCAGTCCCAGGAACTGGAGATAATGACACCGTCTTTATACGATAATGAACAGATATTTCCGGAATGGCCGATTAGTTGGTATTTACCCACGTCGTCGCCTGGTTTCATGAAGTTGTCCTGGGGTAAAGTTAAGTAGATGATTCCTTCCTGTCCTCCTGCTGCCAATAAAGGCTCGGTGGCACTGGGGATAAATGTCACCGCATTGATGAAGGCATTGGTGGGTGACTGGAAGGCAATTGTGCAATCTGGAGGGATCTCTGACGACCAGTTGTCGGTGTTGTGAGGGTGCCAAACCCTGGCGGTAGCATCTCTCAGGCCGGAGACGATGAGAGAGTTGGACGGGGCAATCACGGCTCTGACGTCCTGTTCGTGGCCCTCAAGGGTGGCACTAAGCTTAAACATCTGCGATGATTGTTATTGGTTGGTTATAACAGCAATTGATGCAAAAAACAAAGTTGTAGACAAGTAAGAAAAGTAGTCGAGTCAATAAAGTGGCAACAGCGCGAGATATCGTAGGCTGCTGCTTATATAATCATGATAGACAAATAGCTGCAACAGAGGCATGGGGTCGAGGATTTTGCACAAGCAGGGCAAATCTGTTAGTTATTGCAAGGGGATATATGATTCTGAAGGTGTAAAGAAGAGAAAGCTGGGTCTAACTGCGGGTTTGGTTGCCGGGTTTAGAATGTGGGTAGTGGGTGCCATCCATGGTTAGAGTTTGTAGAGATCCTGGTCGGACGGCTCAGACAAAGAGGTACTTAGTTCGTATTTCTGATTAGATGGGATGGTGACACTTCTGTTCGTATGTATATGGCACCAATGATTGTTCTATTGTACCTCGTGTTTCCAATATAGAAGTTCAATTCTCTCCTAGCAGAGTCCGTTGGTCCCATTGGTCCACTTTTGGCAGAAGGCGGCCGACTTCGGGCAGATGGTGAGGCCATGTTGGGTCCTTTGTGGGGCGATGGGGGGCCAATTGGCCTGCAATTTCGCACCAGTTCCCCAGTTTCTCCCCCTCTACCATGTGATTACTGGCGGTGCCACGGATCGCAAAAGAAAAAGAACACGAACTGAAACGAACTATCAGCCCTTTTTACATCTTTCTTTCTTCCATTCATAAACACCATCACCATCAACGTCATGGCCTTGACCCATACCATTGCCAACGATGGCACGCACATTTTCCATGATGCTACTACCAAAAAGTATTTGTTCTTGAACGGGAACTCCGGGATTGAAGTGTCCGACTCGTTACCTACCATGTACACCAATACCAGCGTTGGTAGCAAAACTGCTTCTATTTCGTGTCTTCTTGGTACCATTAGATTGAAAATGAACAAGTATGTCGTTATCGCCGACAAACACACGATTACTGGGTCAATTGTCGGAAAAGAAATTGCGAAAGTTGAATCTTACAAGATCTTACCCTTGAGTGATGATAGTATTTCTAAGAAGAATCCTGAAGAAGCTAATTATTTAGATTTATTAGACCAGCACTTGTCCAATGCTACGTTGTTCTTTTCCATTGATAACAAGTACGATTTGACCAACTCGTTGCAAAGACAATTCACAGGAGGAAACAATCCTGTGACCTACGATAAACGTTTCTGGTGGAATTTTTACCTTTCCGAAGAATTATTACAACACAACGCCACTAGCTTCGTGACTCCTGTCATCTATGGTTATTTCAAATCACATTCTGCTGTATTCAAAGGTAACCAAGCTTTGGAGTTTGCTCTTTTAACCAGAAGAGCCACTAAACGTGCTGGTACGAGATACTTCCGTCGTGGTGCCGATAACGAAGGTAATGTAGCCAATTTCAATGAAACTGAGCAAATTTTCACCACCAGTGACAACCAACTCTTCTCCTTCTTACAAACTAGAGGGTCGGTGCCAGTTTATTGGGCAGAAATCAACAATTTGAAGTACAAACCCAATTTGGTTATTTCCAGTCAGTCATCCTTAGAAGCTACCCAAAAACATTTCAAAGAACAGGTGGAATTATATGGTGAAAACTATCTTGTGAATTTGGTGAACCAAAAGGGTTATGAACTCCCCGTGAAAGAAGCCTATGAGGCTGCAGTAGACAATCTTCCAGCTCCATTGAAGGAAAAAGTTCATTACATTTACTTTGATTTCCATCATGAATGCAGAAAAATGAGATGGGACCGAGTTAAGTTGTTACTTGATCATTTAATCAAGTTGGGCAACACTTCAGACAATTACTTCCATTATGATATTCTGACAGGAACCATAAAATCTCTACAAAACAAAATCGTCAGAACCAATTGTATGGATTGTTTAGATCGTACCAATGTCGTGCAGTCCACTTTAGCCCGTTGGGTATTGCAAAATCAACTCACCAAGTCCCATTACCTTACATCTTCCAATACCACGCCTTGGGAACTCTTAGATCCTAAGTTCAACATCTTCTTTCAAAGTTTCTGGGCAGATAATGCCGATGCGGTGTCTTGTGCCTATTCCGGAACGGGTGCTTTAAAGACTGACTACACACGTACTGGGAAAAGAACTCGGAAAGGTGCTCTTAATGACTTGAACAATTCCATCACCCGTTACTATAAGAACAATTACAGTGATGGAAGTCGTCAAGACTCTTATGATTTGTTTTTGGGGAATTACAGACCTTATCAGGATGCAGTAAACTCGCCATTTGCCGATAGAAGACCCCCATATATTCAATTGTTGCCTTATCTTATGGGAACATCATTTTTGGTTCTTTTGGCGGTGATTTTCTATCCAAGAGGCTCGATCATGAACTGGAAAAACCTACTTGTCATTAATGGTTGTATATTATTCAATGTTAAAAGTTTGCTTTATATCAACAAGGATGGATACCAATTTGTCAACTGGCCCAGATTGAACAATTTGGACTACTTGAAGAAGGCTGATGTTTTTGATGGTGAAGGTAAATACACTGGTATCAAGTACGAGGAGGATGATAACTTCAAGACCTTTGGAAAGAAAAAGTCGTAGATGGACAAAGAAAGAGCTGCTAGACTGTTACAATATAGATTTTCACTATAATTAGAATACAGAATTTGGAGTACTTTTCGCTTCTTTCATTTATTTTTTTTTGGTGCGTAGATTTTTTTCAACTTCAACACGCACCCACCAACTTTCTTCTATCAGCAAATATGTCAGACATCTTAGAAAAGTCGTTGGACGAAATCATCGGAGAGAAGAAGAAGGAGATCAGAAGAAGTGGTCCGAAAGGCACCAGAAGTCGAGTTCCAACTTCCAGAAATGTACGTATTATTAGTCTTGAAGTAACAATGGCCTCCCCATACTAACTAGTTAGAACAACCATTCTCGTCAACAAGTAAAAGACAGTTACAGACCTCAAGGATCTTCGATTCCCCGAGAGATTCAAGAAAGTGCTGGTTCCAGACCTCTCTTAAGGGCAAAAAACATCCATTCTGACTTGGATGGTGAAGATTTATCCAACTTGTTCCTGTCTGTGGCTCCAGTTGAATTCGTCAAATTTGACCCTAGAAAACCTAGTGTTGCCTACATTTGTTTCCAATACGACTTTGCCAACAACAATTCCGCGGCCATTGCCAAATATGATGGGAAAAAAGCAATGGGAAAGATTTTGATCGTAGAAAACGCTACTCTGTTGGCTGACCGGATATCGGTAGCCCCACAATCTAGACGTGGAATCACCAAAGAGCCAAGAAGAGATAAGGACCCAAGACGGGAGGTTAGGGGAAGAGAGAAGAATGCCCGTGCCAGAACCAGAAGAGCAATTGTAAAACAACCAAAGGCTTCGCTAGAAGATTTGGATTTGGAGTTGGATTCCTACATGAATCGTAACGAGGCCGCAGAAGCTACAGAAGCTCCAGCAGAAACCCAGCCAGAAAATTCCAATGCCCCATTCCCAGCCCAAGATAATGGCATGAGTGTGGATTAACAGACAAATACGTAGTTGTAAGAAATGAAGCTCATTAATTGAGATAAATAAATATGTACAATGCAAATTCTCAGCCCATACCTTGGGTGAGTTCTACTAATTCAACGTAGATTTTCTTACTTTTCTTTCTCCATGTTTTTCCCCAGATGAGGGTTGGAATGATGAAAGCAATAGATACGAAGTCGATGCATGCCAAAGCGATATAGGTGTTAGCAGTTCCCGAATTGTCTAACCAAAGAGAACAAACAAACGTGAATAAGCATGCTAGAGTATTGTTAATGATGGAAACTCCCACCATTCCCTGAATAACAATCTCGGGGTAACTATCCATAAGGTAAGACATGGCACAGTCCCCAACGGAACCAAAGGAGTACCCAAGGAGTCCTAAAGAGAAGTATATGACAATTGGAGACCATGCTCTTTCTGAGCCAATTCCAAACAAAAGAAGTCCAAGAGGTGAAGCAACGAGAGTAATGAACAAGAACCATAATCGGTACTCTGGTTCATAGGCTCCGTTGTTTCTTTTGGCAAGATACAAGACATGCTTATCCGACAACACACCAGCCACGAAACAACCAATAACAGCTCCAATTAGCGTTGCCACATTCAACACCGCAACTCCAGTTTGAGAGTAATTCCATGGGGCTTCAGGGTAGAACGTATCTTGCGTAGTCAAGAAGAAAGACATGTAGGCATCTTGCAATCCCCAAAGAACACCGGAGATCCACACAGCAGGCAAGGTGAACACCTTGAAGTAGATAACAAATCTCTGGAGATACTGTTTAGCCCCGAAACCAATTAAGTATGGCGATGGAGTTATTAAGGCAATTCTCTTGAAGTAAGGAATCAACTTTTCCCTTGGCTGTTGAGTTTCGCTGTCTCCCGTCAATTCCTCAGACTGTTCGTGAACAGGGTAGTTTCCGGCTTCAATCACTTTCTCAGACTCTTTGACCTCATTAGTTTCTGATTGTAAGTCACTACCGCGGGATTCAAAATCTTTTTCTGACTTTAAGTCACTGCTGCGGGATTCAAACACGGGGAAGTACTTGGATCTGTCAAAAACTGTTTCCTCACAGGCAAAGAGAATGACAATGAGGGTAGCTCCACTGATGATGGCCCCCCACCAGCCGACCCATCTAAAGGATTGAGCCTCTGAAATCAAGTGGGCGATGAGTGGACCCAAGAAGGTACCAACAGAGGTAGCCATGATATACACAGTCAAGACGGAACCAAGTTGGTGTTGGAAGAAAATGTCTGATAAAGACTGCTGGACCTGGGCTTCAGCGCATGCCTCAGACATCCCCACAAATGCTTGCGACCAGATAGTATCGGAAGTCTTCTTGGACACTGCAAACCAAACAGAGCCCAAACAACCTGCTAGCAAGCAAAAAATATATGTGATTCTTCTACCATACAACGAGGAAGCAGGAGCGAAAAAGATACAGGACCAACCAATAAATAGGAAAAGAACCCCTGCACCGGTGTTCATTGCATCGTATGAAATGCCGTACACCTCGTTAAGCGAGTCCTGGGCAGCCCCAGCATCATTGGAAATGGCTGCGGTCAATGCGGTAATGAAGGAGAGAAGGACGAAGTGCCATATCTTTCTTGGCTGCGACCAGTTCAATGGGTCGTTAGGAGAGTCTGAGGGCTGGGGAAGAAGGAGAACTCCATCGCGAGTTCTCTTTAACGGTTTGGACGAGATGGTGGAGTCATCATCGTTCTTTTGGAAGATGTTGGTGGAACCAGGAATGTAGTTATCGTCGAAATAGTTAGTGTTCATCCTCTTCCAGCACGGTTTCACGTTTGTTCTTCAGGTACGGATTTCAGGATTTACCTTTTAGTCTACTGTCTGAAAGTTATAAAATATTGTCTGTAATACCGTGGTTATGTCAGTTTGACATTATGACTTTCTTATGAGATAGTATGAAAATTTTGAATATGTGCAGTGTCAAAGTACGAACAGTAGTATTACTATTCGTGTCAATGATATAAGTATAGGACTATAATCGACCCAGCAAAGAGAAGAAAAAAACAAGTATTTGATCTTTTTATCACAGCTAGCAAGCAAAATGCCTTTTTTTAGTTAAAAAAATCGATGCCAATCAAACTTTAAAATTGATCTTGCCTTGCTGCTAAAAAAAAAAAATCTTTTTTCAATCATGTAGCTTAAAAAAAAAAGAAAGAAAAAAAGGCCCGGTTGACACAAAATTGGTGTGTGCACGTCTGCGAATTTCTTTCATTCTTTGAGTTTTTTTTTCTTCCTCTCTGTTTGTTCTTGTAATCTAATAGAATTTCACGGCCTGGGAATACTTCTGTATCGATTGATAGTCGATTCATCGCTCATCGACCAATCTAGTACTGGAGAGAGCCTGGACTCATTTGATTGATCTTTTTTGTTGTTTCTTTTCTTTTTTCGTTCATTCTTATTCTTCGACAACCAATTAGTTAACTGATAACTAATTGAGAGTCTATCTTTCTAACCCGCCTACCTCTGTTACCCAACGCCTCCCACCCTCACATTGTAAATTTACTGACAAAACAAAGCAAAGATAGAGAAAAGAGAAAGAAAAGGGCGATGAATCAGAAACAACTATTAGCTTGGTGTGATGACTTACATCAAGTTAAAGGTAATATTTCACAATTACAATCGACTCTAAATCAAATTCTTGCCAAAGCACCGACATTTACTCAGTATCAGACTTTGGCCAAGTTTTTCGACGAAGAATCCACTGATCCGAGTCAAGATGTTCAACTAGTTGATAGAGCCAAAGGGTTTTTGACCTCCCCCCAATTGAAGATAGCCACGAGAATCAAGTTTTTGTATGAAAAAGGATATTTACCATTATTGATATCATTGACCAAAATCAACTTTAAATCTCCTAAATCAGACCGATTTGTTGGCTATTTGTTGGATTATAAGCCACCCAAAGCCAATGTTAAACTATTACCTGATCCACTCAAAAAATCAGTTGGTATAAAGAATGAATCCCAAATTGAAAACCTCACCAGTAATTACCCTCCAACGTTACCACCAATATCCAATCAGACATTATTGAAAGTAATCCTTACAGACAAATCATATCGAGAACCGGCTGACTTTTTGATGGCCGACAAAAATGATGACTTCTATAAATTCAACAATAATCATAATACGAAATTGAGCATAAAAGGTTCAGATTTACTCCGGTTTATCTTGGCGGAAATAATCGATGAAACCTTTGTTAACATTCACGAAGATGATTTGATTCTATTACAGCATAAACTTATGGCACCTCTGATTTTATCTAAGTTAGCTACAACCTACAACTTGATTGACAACTTGTATCATAATTTAATCGTCAGTCAAGCTTCTGTTGAAGATAAAATCACTGCTTTCAGTAAGGTTTTTTTGGCATACATTGGGGGGCTAAACCAGGACAATTACTCCGTGGAGGAAGTGAAGATGTGGACACGCAAATTGTATGAACCTATAATATCCAAATTATACTCAACTTTCGAAGCCAATGGAAATTTCAAAAACATTTATGAATTGAGTCATTATGAATTTTTGTTTTTAACCAAAAAAGTTCATACTTCATCTAAATTGTACGAGTTTGTGAAAATTTCAGATGACCCGATAACAGTTCAATTAAATATTGGCAATGGATCTGTCAGTGCCAGTGGGGTTTCGTTGAAAAGTTTCAACGATGCCAAATATAGAGCCTGCTATGAAGTTATGACCTCAAAATCTAAGTTCAACGAACTTTTAAAGCAAATTATTGATGTTAAAACTAATCCGGAGCCCACATCTCCACCTCGGCAAAAGGTGAGTTCACCTCTAGCAGAGCCGTTGATGACTGAGTCGCCATCCAACGATGACGAAGATGCCTATTCTCCGGGGATTGAGGAGGATGATTATGAACCCCAGTTTGAAGAACCACCCAAAGTTGTTGAGCCAAAACCACCGGCAGCAGCCCCTATAGTTCCAACCAAAGCGGGATACTACCAGCCAGTAAAACCCAAGCCGATGGCTGCAAAGCCAGTATCGGCGGGGTCAGCAGCAGCAGTAGCGGCTCCTTTACCCTATAACTCGTTGCCTCCAAACCCCAGTTTCATTAATAATTCGGCGAAACAGATGGCACCGAACAACGGGGCCCAATCTTTACCATCAATATCCAACGACGTCGCCCTGAGATTCCCGGTGGATCATCATGCCAAAACTACACTTGCAGCATTGCTAGCAACCCGACAATTGAATGCCACCTATCGGAACCACGGGGTTGGCAACGACTTCCAAACTACGATTACTGTGAACGATATGGTACTTGGAGTAGCCTACGACCCGGTTAAGAAAATCGCCGACCAGAAGGCCGCCATGAACGCTCTTAGTAACATTAAAGGACTCCAGCAACTAGGGCTTCAACCATTTAGTCAGTAAGTAGATGTATAGTTGACAGTAATATGGAAAATATCCAGCAGTGATCAGTAGGGACGATATGGCTTCGCAGTTGACAGCAACATGAAAATATCTAGCAGTTCAACCGATTAATCAGTAGGGAAGATTTGGCCTCGGTAGATGTACAGTTGATATTACCGGCAACTATCCAGAAGCTCGGTTTCTACCTTTGAGTCAACGTATAGACAGCTGAAACTATCCAGCAGCTCGGCTTCAACCGTTAGTCAATGCATAAACAGTAGCGGAAACTATCGTATACTGTCACAGATCGGGGTTACCCCATTGGGAACATATCCCTACGCCTTGACACCTTCGATGATTGTTGCAAAACGACCCTGGTTCGCTTCTTTCCCAATGGGGAAAGGCGGCCGACTACCGGGATCGAGTTTTCCGAGGGTGTGTGGTGGTACCGTTCTCTCCCGGGACTCGGATAAAAAAAGAAACGATCAAAGCTAATCTGTTCCGGATTTTTCATGTAAACTGTAAAATTTTCGCTCACCGAAAAATAACCAGCTGTGAAATCGATCAAAACCCCCTTTCAACAAATAAAATAGCAGGAAATTTTTTTTGAAAATCTTAGAGACAAATCAAAAGGAAACTGACAAATATAGGAAAAAAAAAAAAAATTTGATTCCTTTTTTTCTTTTGCTATTTTCTTTATTAATCTTATCGAGGATACTTTTTCTTTATTTATTAGATAGATAAATTAATAGATATATTTATTCATAATGGCCACTGCTACTCCAACCTTACCTCAATATACTGTTGCTGATTACGCCTCATTTGCCTTAGCTGGTGCTATGGGATGTGGTGTTACCCACGGTGCCATGACTCCAATTGATGTGGTTAAGACCAGAATTCAATTAGAACCAACTGTTTACAACAAGGGTATGATTGGATCCTTCAAGCAAGTCGTTCAAGGTGAAGGTGCTGGTGCTTTATTGACCGGTTTAGGTCCAACCGTCTTGGGTTACTCTTTGCAAGGTGCTTTCAAATTCGGAGGTTACGAATTATTCAAAAAAACTTTCATTGAACAATTCGGTTACGATACCGCCAAAAACTACAAAAACACCGTCTACATTTCTTCTGCTGCTTTAGCTGAATTTTTCGCTGATATTGCATTATGTCCGTTAGAAGCTACTAGAATTAGATTGGTTTCTCAACCAACTTTCGCTAACGGTTTAATCGGTGGTTTCGGTAGAATCTTAAAGGAAGAAGGTGTTGGTTCTTTCTACAACGGTTTCACTCCAATCTTATTCAAACAAATTCCTTATAATATTGCTAAATTCTTGGTGTTCGAAAGAGCTGCTGAAGCTATCTTTGGTTCTATCTCCACTCCAAAAGCTGAATTATCCAATGGTTCTTTGACTGCTGTTAACTTGGGTGCTGGTATCATCGCCGGTTGTGCTGCTGCTTTCGTTTCTCAACCTGCTGATACTTTATTGTCCAAGGTTAACAAGACCAAGAAGGCTCCAGGTCAATCTACTCTCGGTTTATTGGCTCAATTAGCTGGTCAATTAGGTGTCCGTGGTTCTTTCGCTGGTTTACCAACCAGATTGGTTATGGTCGGTACCTTAACCTCTTTACAATTTACCATCTACGGTTCATTAAAGAAAGCTCTTGACTGTCCAAAACCAGTTGAATTATAGGTTCATTGACAAATATTGATCTTTTATCTTGTTCATTAATATAGTTAAATATTTTCAATCAAAATCAACTTTGTTTTAATTCTATTTGCCATCGGCTTCAGGAACAATGCTTTTTTTTTTCGGTTTCTTGTAGTCTATTTTTTTTCTATTTTTTTTTTTTTTTTTTTTTTTTTTTTTTTTTTTTTCGCTCTATTCCTATATATTGGACTACTTTTCGATCATATCGTCGAATCCTCCTCCATAGGAGGTATTTCCAT